>JARFYF010000094.1:11831948-11844126 GCA_030265395.1 Rhina ancylostomus | reverse complement strand
CCTCAGCAACTTTGTGGGAGGATTTTTCCAATGCTTTGCTGTGAGTTGCTCTATGTCCAGGAGTCTGGTTCAAGAAACCACAGGAGGGAACACACAGGTAAGAGGATTTATATCCACTGGAACTTTCCCCATGTCCCATTAGCTTCAGAAGTTATTACATCACCTTTTTAAGTGTAGGTCCAGGATCTTAATGAGAGGCCAGAGAGGAAAATGAATCAGGTAATTTCCTATAGTTGGAAGTGCGGACTGGAGTTCTGTGGTATTGACAGGGTTGGTGCATTGGCACTCTTGTATGGAAAGTGGGAAGATCAGGAGCAGGAGTAAGCTAAATACTTCCTCAAAAATACTTCTAATTTTTTTTAATCGGTCTTTAAAAGATTCAGGTAACTCAATAAAACCTGGACTAAAAAGCTGGTGTTAGTAATGATGTCCATGATACTGCCAGACTGTTGTAGAAATTCATTTGATTCACTAATGTCCATCATGGAAGGATATATGCTGTCTTTACCCACTCGAGTCTTGACGTAAATCCAGACCCACTGCAGTTTGGTTCATTCTGAACTGCCCCCTGAAATAGCCAAGTGAGCCTCAGAGGTCATGGAGCAAATAGGGATAGACAATAGATGCTGGATGCCAGTGAGGTTCACCTCCCACAAATGTACAAGTAAAAAGATAGCTGCAATGTCCCCACTACAGTCCAAGTTAAAATCAGGACTTAAATTCAATGATGTCATCAGAGCCTCAGCTAAATAATTAACAAAGAGTTGTATCAGAATAATCACAAGTCAATACTGAGTGCCTACCCAACCAGTTTACCCTCGGTTTGTGAGTTTTGTACAATAATGCCTATACAATTACTAATCACTAATTAACTGCTGTGAAAATCTGTGTGTCTATTTTAATGAAAATGTGAACACCACACTGACTTTTTCATTGAAAATGATCAGTGGGAGAACATGCTGAAGTTTTTCCCATACTGTGCAACTGAATTGAAGCGAGGCAGATTGTTGATGATGTTGATTGGGGTCAATATACATCGGTAATGACAGAAGTCAGCAAAATGACTAATGTTTATTCCCACTGACTTAGCAATTTTGATGCCAGCAATGAATACATCTTTATAATGTGAGCCAGCAAGAAATGTGAAAACAAGACATTTGGTGGGGAAACTGTCCTTTGCAAACTTGCTGATTGATGGTCAAATTCATTGTCATCGTTTTCTCATCAATAGATTTTACACCTATTTCTGACTCCAGTTCACTTCTGTTATCCACATTGGTGCTATTTTTAATACACCATCACATGTTAATAACATGTTAAGCCATGATCTGGTCATGTTCTGGTGTCAATCAATAGTCTTTGTCCTTAAGGAGATGAATGCCTTCCTGCATAATCCTGAGTGTATCTCTACTAAATTTTTTTCTTTGCCGGATATTTCACAGCTGGCTGCTGCCGTGTCTTGCATTATTATGTTGGTGATCATTCTGGAGATTGGATCCCTGTTTAGCCACCTACCTAAGGTATGCCACATCCTCATTAACATCAGTAGATCAAATGTGAGCTGCTTAATATGCTAGCTATTGTAAAAAGTTAATATAGCTGAACTACATATACAAAATAAAAATATATTGAAATACACCAGAACCATATTAGAAACACAGTATCATTGTGTTTAATGAGTCATCAGCCTTGATGAAACACATAAGCACACATATACACACATCACACATACTCTACATGCCACATCAATATAAACAGGAACAAAGTGCATTGCTACCTACAGAGAGCTCCTTGGAGCATGTTCAAATTGCCAATGACAAATGATTGCAAATACCTGGTCCTGGGAGATGCCTAATATGTCAAAGAGGAGGAAATTACAAGACCAGTGAGCTCAGAAATTATTAGATTGCATTGACTTCTGCTTAAATCCCTCATTTTATTTGCTTTCATGCATGCTGTTTTTTGATTGACGGAGAAGGGATATTTGAACATTCTTGAATCAGGATTGAATTGTTAAAAATCCCTTTAAGGGAAATTGACCTCAGTGCATTTTGTTGAACATTTATAGGCAGTTTAATAGCAATGTTGTTTTTGTTCTAGGCTGTTCTCGCATCCATCGTCATTGTCAACCTCAAAGGGATGTTTAAACAGATCACTGATATTTGCCATTTCTGGAGAACAAACAAAATTGATCTGGTAAGAATGCGTATCATTGCTAAATGCAGTAAATAAAACAAAAGCCAAAATGTTGATTAGTTATGTACAACACGGTAAACCTTGCACTTTTTTGTTTGAGCCTCTGCAACACAGATTTAAAGTACAGTTGGTGACAGACTTGTTCATTTGGCTTAATAAAGTCCAATGCTGAGAAATCTCCAGATTCATTCATCACTGGGTGATGGGGGGGGGGGCAATGGGTGTTGGAAAGCAGGCATAAGGACATTAAAAAAATAGAATAGAAAAGGATTAGAAAATATGGACCCTGTTCTCCTGTCCAATAAGATCATGGCTACCTAAGTCTACAGATACACTTAAGTTACATATTCCTTGTGAATATTCACAATTCACTTTCATTATGTCTGAAAATGAATGAGTCTGAGCCTTGAATATATTCAAACAACTCAACATTTACAATCCTCTTAAGTAGAAAATTTGAATGATTTGTAAATTTTGAAATTTCTTCTCATCTCAGTCCAGGAACTCCCTAAAGTTCTAATCCTCCCACTCTAGCTCTGGATAGGGTTGGATTGATTCCTGGAACCTTCCGATCCCCCACACCTTTGGCCCCAGTTCCTGGTTCTCGGACAAATCCATGGTCCACCGCCAAGCAGACATTGAGATAACTCTTCATTACTCAAACAAATGGTTCTTAATTGACAATGAATCAGCCTTTTTATCCCATGTCCAACAACGTTTATGACTTGTAAACGCTCAGTGATATTGAGGCACTACCTTCTTAAAAGTCACTATGACTTTTCTGTTGGGTCAGTCGCAACCATGTTGTGGACATGAGGATTGCCAACCATCACCACAGTAAACCGAGAGGGTTGGCAATCCTACCTCAAGAGGCTGGATGTAGTAGCAAAGGGTGCTGGTTCTGGGCAAGAATTAAGCTCCTTCCCATCCACCTGCCTCCATCCTAGAAAGAGCTGGGAAGTAACCTTTTGACACCCACTTGTAAATAGGGCTGAACTGTCACACAGATAAAAGCACCTCATTTTTAAACTGATCATTGGCCCCTGAATGGCCATCCCACCTTCCAAATGATGGTCTGTATCTGCTACTGATACTGCACCATTCAACCAAGAGTCTGGTAATATTAGCAGCTTCCCATGCCATTATTTTCACTTGGGATAGATGGAAAGTTCTTCCCCAAGACGTTGGGCAAGAATTCCCTAGTGAGATTCAAATCCAACATCTGCCAGCCCTGTTGGTGAGATTTGACCTCAAGGATCATAGATTTTTAACTCCAACCTACTGTACAGAAACTATCACTTTCAACTTACTTGGTAGCATTTTGCAGCATTTGAGTTTTCCATTCCCAAGATTAATTTTCCTCCCTGTTGTAGGTGGTTTGGATCGTCACTCTGATCTTTACGGTACTCTTAGGTATGGATATTGGACTTGTCGCCTCCATAGCTTTTGCATTGCTAACTGTGATCTTCCAGACACAGCTGTGAGTAACATATCATCCCAAAGAAATCTTCATCCAAGTCCTCCGCTGCACTCTCTCTTCTCTCCCACCCTCCAGATTTATATTTTGTCCTGAATTTATGCAATAGCATGTAAGGGAGAGATTAAACAGCGCTCTGCCCAAGAGCAATTGTATCTATTTACTTCCAGCCTAGAATCTGCTCTTGCAGTCTGCAATATGTCCATTAAAAGACTGAGTCTTTTGTTTTATCTTCATAGTCTTCCCTTGGAGATTGAGTCTCCCCCCCACACTTCTTCTCCCCTTCCACCACCCACTTCTCCCTTCTCATTTCCGTTTCCATGGAGCAGGCTCGATGGGCCGAATGTGCTACTTCTGCTCCCTTATCTTGTGATCTTGTGATCTGGTGATATGAATGACTGAAGGGAGGCTGACCGGTCAGAAAATGAACGTTACTTCCTTGGTTGTGTTCGTCGTTATTCCACCAAACAGGGAATTTGCCCAGTATGGAAGAAGGATTTTAAATGCCCACTCCACCCCACGTGCAATGTTGACCCAAAATCCAAAGCCTGAGCTTAATCCACACCCGCCATCTGAAGTAGGGTTCAAATCCTGCACTGTCCAATTCAAAAATCGTGATGCCGAGTCAAAGGCTCACTCCTAAATATGCCATCTCTGACAATGCAACACTCCTACAGCACTGCACTGAAGAATTAGTTTAAAAAATATGCTCAAGGAACTGGAGTAGGTTCTACTGCTACCTCAGAGACAAGAGAGCACTTTTGCGGCCGATGTTGAGATTTTATCAGGTTGGTAACAACAGAACAATGATAAGTTTCACCTAACACTGCAAGTCCAATCCAAATAAAATGAGCACTTCCTATACTAATACCATTATTTATAATTCTATTAGACATAGGCATATAATGTAGTATTTCTACTTCAGGTTCTCTGTCACAAAGTATGACAACAACAATAAATGTGATTGTAGTCTTGCTTTCAGTCTTTTCCATCAAGAACTAATATAATTTCAGGCAGTTTCAAATACGTTGTCAGGAGTTGTAAAGGAAGATTCCCTCACCAGATCAAATTCAGTCAATTAAAACTAGAGGATCTTTGCTATTCTGATTATTATTTTAACATTTCTTTTCACATTTGTGTTTAATTCCTCATTGTTTCTTTCAGACCCAAATATTCAATTCTGGGACAAGTTTCAGATACTGATATCTACCGAGACATCAACCAGTTTGATGAGGTAATGTGAAGATTAGAAACTGCATTAACAGTTTGTGCATTGGCTTACAATATGTATAATGATTGAAGCATTGTTGAAAAACCCAAAAAAGGCAAAGGCATTGAGGAAAATTGCAGAACGTCCTTCTCGTTCTGAGACATTCCTTCAGGTTTGAGGATGACGTGCATCCGCGACATCTCCCTGGGTTCTGAGGTGGCTGATGAGGCCAATGTGGGAACTGGAGACTTCACCACAGGCAGGGCACGAGGGACTTGAGGGGAGGGTAGTTTGGGAGGTGGTATACTCCTTATGTCATTTACGGTGGGTTTCTGTGTGCTCCCAACAAAGGGCCTTGGTGTTGTCAGTGTCTGAATGCTCTTTCTCCATTTGAGTGATTGTTGGCCAGAGATTCCCATGTGATGCTACAATTTTACAAGAGGCTTTTGAGAATATCCTTGATCCTTTCCTCTGTCAATATGGTAGTCTCTTACCATGATGGAGCTCAGAGCTGAGTGACTGTCTTGGGAATCTGCAGCCAGGCATCCAAATGACATGGCCTGCCTAGAGGAGCCAGCTGAGTGTAATTAGGGCATTGGCTTGGGAGAGGACATTGGTGTTGGTTCCCTTATCCTGCTAATTGACATGGAGGGCTTTGCTGAGACAGCATTGATGGTACCTCTGCAGTACTTTGAGGTGCCTACCATAGATAGTCTCAGAAGTGAGCAGGGATGAGTGGGGAAGGCATTACTGCTGCCCAGACAACAACGACAACAATGCTTTGAGATTTTGATCTTCAAACACTGTTTTTCTCATAAAGCCAAAGGTTGTGCTGTCACAGTGAAAACAATGGTGCATTTAATGATCTATGCTGACTTCGCTGAGAGGTGGCATCCAAAGTGTGGGAAGTGGTCCACATTTTCGAGTGTTTCATCACAGGTTTTAATAATTGGGGGTAGTGTTGTACAGCAGGGACAGGTTGGTAGAAGACTGTTGCTTTGAGCACATTAAGTGTGAACCTCATCATCTCATTTGCTTCAGTAAACAAGTCGACAATGGCTTGAAGCTCTGCCTCCAAATGTGGGCACCCCCAAGATGTCATCTTCGTGCTGCAGCTTGACGACTGAAGTTGGGTTGACCTTGGATTGGGAGTGCAGCCTTAACAGTTTCTCGTTGTTCTGTAGGTCAGCCCAACTCTGGTGAGAAGCTTATTGGGAATGACTTGCAGCAAGAAAGGGTGAGAATAGTGTTGAAGCATTGCTATACTTAGATTGCCTCTCTGTTAGCACACCTGTTCACTGAGATCATGGCTTGGGTGCCATCTTGCTGCAGACATAGGATGAGACAAGTTTCTGAATGCAGCCAAATTTTTGCAGGATATTCAACAGTGCCTTTTCATTCACACAGTCAAAGCTTTTGCAAGGTCATCCATTGTGTTGAGTTATGGACACTAGTACTTTTTTAATTAATACATGTTTCCTTTTAGGCAAAAGAAATTCCAGGAATCAAAATCTTCCAATCATCTGCAACCATTTACTTTGCCAACGCTGAGTTGTATGAAAAGACACTAAGGCAGATGGTGAGCAAATAGACTTAAACTTCCACTTCTATTAATAATTTAATTCCAGGGAGAAGGGAATTTTTTGATAATCAGTAAAACAAGGAAAAATTTCTGGCCTGCTTCCCTGCAAGATACGAATCCAGCCATTGGAGATTTGTTCCCTTGACCAGCTTATTTAGAGCTCCTTGATGCCAGACTTGGTAAAATATTGACGTGATGCCAAAGGGCAGTCACTCTAATCCTAATCCATTACGTAAACTACAGTTGGCAACATGCACAATCTTACCAAGTGACTCACACCTGATAATAATATTTTAAAACTATGAGCAACCTATTAACAATTTTCTCTGAAAATGTCACACTTTCTAGCGTTAATAACTCATTATCCCTATTAATGTCCAGCAACTACCAGGTTGCTTATCTACCAAGCCTCTTTATTGTCATTTTCCTGCAGTCTGGAATTAATGTGACTCGTTTAATTTCAAAAAAGAAGAAAAGAATCACAAAACTCAAACAGCAGATGAAAAAACAGGAAAAAAAGGACAAGAAGAAAGCCAAGAAAGATGAGAAGGTAGAAATGTTTTGTTCAAATAATTAATTGTCTGATCTCCTCAGATTTGCATCTCTATTTTCATAACAACATACCATTTTATTATCCCAGGAATCATTTGTTCCTTTTAGATAAAATTTTTTTATTAGTCACATGTACATCAAAACACACAGTGAAATACATCTCTTGCGTAGAGTGTTCTGGGGGCAGCCTGCAAGTGTCTCCACTCTTCCAGCGCCAACATAGCATTCCCACAACTTCCTAACCTGCACATCTTGGGAATGTGGGAGGAAACTGGAGCACCCGGAGGAAACCCATGCAGACACGGGGAGAACATACAAGCTCCTTAAAGACAGTGACCGGAATTGAACCTGGGTCGCTGGCGCTTTAAAGAGTTACGCTAACTGCTGCACTACCGTGCCTGCTGTTTTTATTGTTGTGTTCTATACTGGCAGCCAAAGCTGGGAATATCTTGTGACTTCCCACATTCAAAATTGATACAATAAATGCAATGATGCTTGGTTGGGCATGTGCCCTACAAGAAATCACTTGCAATCCTATTCTAAAACCCTCATTGAATCTGAAACAATATAAGCTGTCCATACAATCCATCAAGGCCATGCTAGTTCTTTGAAAATCTACCCAATAGCTACACACTTTTCTCATAGCAGTCAAGGATATAGCCTTGTCCCAAGGACTTTACCTCTTTCTTAAGCTATGGGGATAAAAATTCTGTTGTAAGAATTTGTAGATTTTTGTGAGTTAATATCTTGCAACATGGTACATTTGTAGCAGATTTAAAATTATTTGACCTCAGGAGGGCTAACTGAAGTGGGGGAAGGTGGGGAATTTACAAAAATAATATTCAGCCCTCAAAACAATAATGATTGTTTCTGCTCATAGGAATTGCTTAGAGCAAAGAAATGGGTTTATTTGATACACTGAAACTCTGTGGAGTATTCATTAACATTTTGCCTTTTATTGTGATAACTTATAAATACAAAAGATTATTTTTTCCAGAAACTTAAAGGTCTTGAATCAGCAACTGGTGACCTCGCTGTCATCTCTGGGAATTTTGACAATGACAATTCCATCAGCTTAGAGATGGATTCAGGCCATGGGTCACCATCTAAAGTTAACAAGAAGCCAGAGGAATACAATCTAGAGTCTCTTGGGCTTCAGAAACCAGAGGTGCATTCCATTATACTTGATCTTACTCCCGTCAACTTTGTGGATAGTGTCTGCATCAAGATTTTGAGAAATGTAAGTCAAGCCTTGACTTTATGCTACTTTCACTTTTTTCTTGTGCTCAAGTCTCAGTCTCAAATAGTCATATCAAATATAGCAAGATAAAGACAGGGTGGATTCTTTTATTTATTAAGAAATTAGTCCCAAAAGATCAATCCCATTCTTTTGCCTCAGATGACAACAACTGTGGTTGAGTGGAAGAACAACAGCAACTAGTATTTTTTTATATAGTTCTTATAAGGGCCATTATAAGAATGTAATCAAACAAATTGTGACATACTGGCCATGTCAAGACAAATTGGGGCAAATGGCCAAAAGCATAGTCAAACTGGTGACTTAAAGGAGTCTCAGCAGGTGGCAAGGCTACCAGTGATGGAGCCATTAAATTCAGTGTTCAAAAGGCCAGAATTGGAAGGGCAAAGGTATTTCAGAGGTGACAGGGCAGTTATTGATTACAGAGAATAGAGGTGGTGGGACCATTGAGGAATTTGAAAGTGAGGATGTGAATTTTAAAACTGAGGCATCATATGAATATGAACTTTTGTGGGTCAGGGGGTGATGGATGGAATTTAATGTGAGTTAAGAAGAAGGTAGCCCAGTGTTGAATGAAAAATATGATGATGCTGGAGGAACTCAGCAGGCCAGGCAGCATCCGTGGAGAAAAGCAGGCAGTCAACATTTCGGGTCCCTTCCTCCCGCATCATCATGATTTTCATCTAGAATCCAGCATCTGCAGTCCTTTGTTTTTCTAGTACTGGATGACCTCCATTTTACAGCGGGGTAGAATGTAGGAGTGATAGAGGGTATTGGAATAGTCATTTCTGAAGCTCCTTAATCAACTGAGGCCGAAGCAGAATTAGTAATTGTTTTAAGAATAGAAATAGGCAGGTTTAGTGATGGCACATTTACACAGGAGCATAAGAAATAGAAGCAAGAGTAGGCATTTCAGTCCCTCATGCCCTCTCCATCATCTTTTACCTCAGTGCCATTCTCCTGCATTAACCCCATATCCTTTAATTCTCTAAATATTTTTAAATGGTCTAAGCTCTTTTTGAGGTTAAAGATAAGATTACAGTCTGGTTCAGCTTCAGAATATTATCTTGGTCCTGTCTTCAAGCTTGTAAAATACACCACGGTCTACTACTGTGAGATACAATTTCCTGCACCAGCCCCATAACTTGGTATTGCCATAATGAACACAATGTTGGTAAATGGAATGAAATCCATTAGGAATTACATTGAGATGATAGCAGTAGGTTCACTATGGCCTTTTACAGCTGATAGACAGCAGAGACAAATGTCTCATCTGTGTGGTAAGATTTGTACTCAAGTCCCAAAGGTGAAAGGGCCACAGTGCCATCCAGGTGGTTTAAACCTTTTTGGAAAGCAGACATATCAAAATTGTGGCACTAACCCCACACAATGAGTGCACTCTCCATTGACCTTAAGACAAGACCAGGTGTTTTTCACAGGGTGGATCCACTCAGGGAAACCTTAGATTTTCATTCCCTTTCTCAACTAAATCTCATTCCTTCCTTGTTTTCTTTTGTATGAGTCTCAGATTGTTACCAATCTGACTCAATATAGAAACAATCTGAGACTCCTACAGAAGAAAACTGGAAGGAGTTAACAGTCAACTGAAGAAAGGTTTGAAAATAAATTTATGGAAGAGCTTTGAGTGAAAAATATTATTAAATACTGCACTGAGTTTACTAGAACTTCTTACTGTTGTGTTCTGAAACTAGATTAGATTAGTTTAGACTAGTCTATTGTCATACCGGAGTGCAATGAAATTCCTTGTTTGCATGGAGTCACAGTAAACAATATAATAAATACAACAATAATTACAACATTGAATGCATAATCTTCCTTGTTGTGACCTTGCACCTTATTGCACTGCAGTTTCTCTGTAGCTGTGACACTTTACTCTGTACTGTTATCGTTCTTACCTGTACTACCTCAAAGCACTCTGTACTAACTCAATGTAACTGCACTGTGTAATGAATTGACCTGTGCGATCGGTTTGTAAGGCAAGCTTTTCACTATACCCCAGTACCAGTGACAATAATATACCAATACCAATACCATTAGCAGAATGGTACAAAGATTGTAGAGCAATCTGAAGTAGTGCAAAAAAAACTCGTAATACCTATCCGATTAATCTAGCTATCAGTTGCCAATATCTTGGAAGCAAATGAAAGCAACTTGTGAGGAAGAAATAGTTTATAAAAGACCCATCTTTTGCTATAAGACCAATTTCTAATTAATGCAAATATACTAAAGATGTACGGGTAGATTCATTTGGGGCTTAAAATGGGCAGCGTGGACTCATTGGGCCAGAAGGGCCTGTTACCACGCTGTAAATAAAATTTAATTTTAAAAAATTCAATTTAATTTAATTTGTACCTTTGACCCTCTGAAGAAATTCAATTCTGTGTTTTTAAATTCCAGATTTTCCGAGATTTCAAGGAGATTGAGGTTGATGTGTACCTGGCAGGATGTCACTGTAAGTATGTGTTGGACCATTTCTGATGGGTTTTGTTTGCCTGTCTCACATAATCTTGCAGCCCTATTGCTGAGCAGTGTAATGCCTCAAAAGCCCAGATAAATGTAGAAATAGATAATGCTGGTAGATCACTTTCTATTCTACCCAAAGAGCTCCTTTATAATGGAATTTGCCGGCTTAGCTGGTAAGTACAATAAAAATTGTGAAACCAAGGAGCAATTCTAATCCAACCTACAATTCAGAAAACTGACGAAACAGAGTTCATTGATGATTTTACAGCCTTCCCAATATTACCCTATTAATTTCAGTACAGGTATGTTATATCAGGGTTCCGTTCCTGAGAACTGCCTGTAAACTGATTTTTCTGTGTCAGACATGAACAGTTTCCCCCAAAATCAAGTTAAAAGTCCATTGCCCAAAATAGTTGAGCTTCCCCTTCCCGATTTAGAACCAGTTCTTCGTTCCTCAGATGGTTTCCCACCCGGCTGGGGGGATAATAATAAAACCAAACAAGCATGCTGTGTTTACTTAAATAAAGATTGTTTGGATGAGGATTAAAGAGCTAAAAAGAGATTATTGAAGATTTGATTGACTGATTAGCAGGATGGAGCAACTCAGGCTAAGCTGGGTTCAAGTTTATGATCTGTATAAATATTACAGTGTAAACTAGAATATTTTTGCATATTAAGCCATTTTATCAGCGATGACAGTGACCCACTGCTGTTATTTAACAGCTAAGGCTAACTTTAGGCTCTACAACTATATATAAGGATATAATCTCACAAGGACCTGTGTTTTTGATTGTCGTGACTTGCTGTCTGTTAATATTGTCCACTAGGTATTATTAGAAGTCACAAGAAATACAAATTACTAGTTCAGCCCAGTTTCACTTGAACCACTTGCTGGTCTTAGTTCTTGCTATCTGTAAGATGAACTTCACCACAGAGAGGAACCTAAAAATATATCAAAATATATCAGATAGTGGTTATAATTCATTTGCGCTTTGAAATCCAACAAGACCTCATTTGAGAAGGAACCAGTGGCAGCTGTTGGACTCCCATCCTTGTGCTTCCAAACTGTTCTTCAGCCGATTACCACAAAACATTTTAATATTATTTGTTAGGCTAACAAAGCATTTACTTTCAAATGGCGGCTGAGCCATGGGAGAATATGCATAAAGTCAGACGCCAGGTCTTCCATAACCCAGGGAGCCCCAGTATAATCAGATTTGGAGTAAACTCTACGAGTTACTGGACAACAGCCTTCATGTAAATTAACCTCCAAAGAGTCCAGCAATGTCCTGGGTTCAGTCAGAGTTGATCTGGGCTAGGCTGCACTAGAGCGTGCTATGACTATTATGGTTCGTAGAATTTAACCTCTATATTGGCCCAAGGACTGAAGCATGCCCATCAATGTCTCCTGTGGAACAT
>JARFYF010000094.1:11603036-11614533 GCA_030265395.1 Rhina ancylostomus | reverse complement strand
AGGGAGTCAATACTGAGCTCAAATGGTTGTGAGGAAAATACACAAAACAAGAAATCTGTAGAAAATGCTGGGAAAGGACATATAACCTAAAGTCCACAGAATCTTAGACTGGGCTGATGAAATGTTTAATATTGCAAGGTTTATGGTAACATCATGTTTGTATGCAACATTAGCAATCACAAATATGAATATACAAGGGATACATAGCCAATGTAAACTCCAGTATAGAACATCTAGACTGATTTTTTATATTAAATGTTAAGGAGCATGAGGAACATAAGAATAAAGACTAACCAGGCTGTGGGGAATCTTTGTAAGATATTGGCAAGGGCACTGTTTTGTCTTGGTCGGGGATATTTATGAAAAGATACACAGAGTTTAGAAATGGTTCCAAAAGATCAAGTACAGCAAATCAATGAGTTATTGAGAGAGGCTAAAGGAAGTTGGGAGAGAGGCTAAGGAAAGTTGGGAGAGAGGATGGGGGGAAGATGTAGTGACCATTTATGCCAACCGAGTTAAACAAAATTGGTGGTCTCTAATGAAATGATTCTTGCCTCAGTAAGGTATGAGGTTAACACCATAGTGTGAGAGAGTTCTTATGGGTCCTGTAACTGGCTCAGAGTAACAAGATGAGTGGGAAGCTAACCGTCCATCCATTGTTCCCACTGTCATCCAAGACAACAAAAGTGAAGATGTTTACATTCTTTGAACTCACCATAAAATGTCAGGTATCCAAATAAAGCTGCGAGGAAATACATGAGGTACATAACCAAGATTGAGATGTTAGACACGTGCTGCATTTTTTTCTTGGTTGGGCTGGAATGGAAGTTGTACATTTCAGATACAAGACACCAAACAGCATCTAGAATTGTTATCAAGGAAGAAAACCCCACACATTCTCTCACTAGACCTGCTAAAGAATGGTGATTATAAATTTAAGTCTGCCAGAGATACCATATTTCTAGATAAGTGGTCTGACCACCTTGTTTCCCAATACTTAAACCACACAATAAGATGGAAGTGAGGGTCCTCGAGAGGGTGCAGAGGAGGTTACACCATTGAGGGATTTTATTTGCAGGGTTAGGTTGGAGAAGCTGGTGTGTTCTCTTTGGAGCAAAGGAGGTTGATTAAATTAAGACTAAGATAATTTAAATTAAGATTAAGAAGGTTAGATAAAGTAGACATAGAAAAAGTTTCTGTTAGATAAGGAACCAGAGGATACGGTTAAGTTTTGGGCTGGAATTATAGGGAAAGTTTTTACAGGGAAGAACATTTTTATGCTGCATAAAACATTCTCTTTCACATTCTTTATGCAGAGGTCACTGCAAGGATAGTGGAAGTGAAGGCAATCAATAATTTTGACAAGAAATTGGATTGGCATGAGAGAATTAAACGTGCAGACGATGGAGATGAAAGGAAGGGGTTGCACCCCCTGGGCTGCGTTACAGAGAGCTGGCATGGACTCAATAGGCTAAATGGCTTCCTTGTGTGCTGCAATGACTCCCTAACTCTCTGACAATGCTCAATGACAATGTTAACATACAATCCAGTGATGTTACAAAAGTAACCTGAATTAGGTATATATAGAACAAAGAACATTACAACACAGTACAGGCCCTTCGGCCCACAATGTTGTGCCGATATTTTATCCTGCTCTAAGATCTATCTAACCCTTTCCGCGCACATAGCGTTCCATTTCTACGTCATTCATGTGTCTTTCTAAGTCTCTTAAATGTCCCTAATGTATCCTGCCCTCACAACCTCCGTTGGCAGTGCATTCCACGCACCCACCACTCTCTGTAAAAAACTTATCCCTTATACCTTCCTCCAATCACCTTAAAATTATGCCCCCATGTGTTAGCCATTGTTGCCCTGGGAAAAACTCATGTCTTGTTCATGTGCAGAGACCCAACCATTTCAGAGATGGATCGGGCTTGGCTTGGAAAATGAGACCAGCACACAAGCTGCTTCAAATCACAGGATGCTGAATGTGCGAGATGGAAATTTCTGCCCAAACCACTTAATTCAACATACTTTATGTAATGCCATGAAATTAAAACAAAATACACCATGGTGTCTTACTTCACTTAAAAATTATGCCTTTTAAATATTCCTTTAGTACTTATAGCCTGCTAATGTTAGCATACTGTAGTTTGTCTTTAACAGTCTTACAGCCTGCACAACATTTTGTTTCAAAACTCCTTCCCTGCCAGCCATTGTTTTTGTGATAGCATTATGCCTCTTCTGGTGTCAGGCCATTGAAAAAAGGATTTAAATATTTTCAAACGAGTGAGTGAGGGATTTTTTAAAAATTAATTACTGAGTCACATTAATGAATGGCTTATTTATAAGTTTATTAGGTACAGCAGTACACTTAACTCATGACCATCATAACTGTCTATCACCTCTGACTCCCTTACACAAGAACACCTGAAAGTATGAGGAGGAATTGGCCACCAGGTCCCTTAAGCCTGCCCCGCCATTCAATATGATCTTGGCTAATCTATGCTGGTCCCAACTTCTCTTCTATGCCGGTTCCCCATAACCATCAATTCCTTGATCTTTCAAATATTTATCCATCTCCACCATTATATCTAATGATTCTTCTGAACAGACCATTAAAGGTAACTCTTTTCCAATTCCTTGTTATTGAAAAATGGTTGAAAGAATCTGTGCTGCAACACAGCCTCTACCTTCTTTCCTCTTTTGTCTCCTTTGATAATGGATAGTGTTTTCCTTTTTAGGTTTCAAAGTCAGCCTGGCTCCTGCCTCTGTGTGAAAGGATCATGAAGTAATATCTTGCTCTTTGCTTCTTCTGTCAAGGATTCCATTAAAAAGTGTCCTGAATCTCCTGCCCCTAATTTTTGGTTGCTGACCATCACGTTTCAGAGCTCCATCTCCTTCCTGCTTCCCAATCCTGCAAGTCCTCTGTGAGTCCAGACAGAGTTAGGTCTACGAGGATGTCAAATTTGCAGATAACACCACCGTAGTGAGCCGTATCTCAAACAACGTTAAGTCAGAGTACAGGAAGGAGATAGAGAGCTTAGCGACAAGGTGTCATTCTTTCAGCAAAACAAAAGAGCTGGTCATTGACTTCAGGAAGAGGGGCAACGCACCTGCTTCTGTCTACATCAACAGTGCTGAGGTTGAGAAGGTTGAGAGCTTCAAGTTCCTAGG
Source organism: Rhina ancylostomus (assembly GCA_030265395.1). Classification (NCBI taxonomy): domain Eukaryota; kingdom Metazoa; phylum Chordata; class Chondrichthyes; order Rhinopristiformes; family Rhinidae; genus Rhina; species Rhina ancylostomus. The sequence goes on along the minus strand of JARFYF010000094.1, from coordinate 11,611,356 downwards.
AGTGAACATCACCAATAGCCTGTCCTAGTCTAACCACATAGGTGCCACAGCCAAGAAAGCTCACCAGTGCCTCTACTTGCTCAGGAGGCTAAAGAAATTTGGCATGTCTCCATTGACCTTCACCAATTTTTTTCCATGCACCATAGAGAGCATCCTATATGAATGCATCAAGGTGTCATCCCAAACTTGATTTACCCTTCTGTCCACTGCAAAAAACACAGTGCCACGAGGTCTCGTCGAATAGGTACCTTTATTTAGCAGTACTGCTAGGAGACTCCCTCTAGCACTCACTCAGAGTCGCTTCCCAAGGTATCTCCTCGAGCAGCGGGTCGGACAGAAATGTATACAGCTTTTCTCACACAATCCCCATACAGCGGGCACCGTGAGTTTCAGGCCAACTATACAAATGTTAAAAACTGCAATCATATTCCTTGTCTAGCATAAACAGTTGCAATCAGGAACTACAAAGGTGGGTATCACCCCTCATTGTTCAACTTGAGCTTCCCTTCAATGTTAATCATATTGCCATCTGTTCCCACCCTGATATTAATTTCACCCATTATAGATGTCTGTTACGATGTTAATTTCACTGACTGCTGTTTGTTACGATGTTTCAATACCTGGACAAAGGCAATTAACATTCCTAGAGTTCCAACCCAGCCAGTGTCCCTGCTAGTTTAGTTGGGAGAAGTGTGTCTGTCTTTTTGCTAGTTATGAAGATGGCTGCATTTTGTTTTAACCCTTTACTTCTACACTTCTGCTACAGTTTACTTCCGTCCTCATCAGAACATTTTTTTTTAATTCCGACCAGGCCGGTTAGTGTTGTCAGCACCATTTAACTGTAAATTGGAATCACTTTTGAGATGAATCTTATTTTCCCTTCAATGCATTATAATCAGGACTAGGAATCCTGGCTACTTTTCCCCTCCATTCTCTTAGTTTCAGTTGAGTTCAAGTAGAACAACTTAATTGCTGTCAGCTTTTATTAGCTGGCTTGACAGAGACAAAGACTAAAACTGGTTCCTCTCTGATCCTTGGGATTTAATTCTTGAGCCTTTAGTTAATTTAGTTTGTTAAATACAAAACCTGAAGCTTTGTGTATAATAAATCAATTCTAGTTTGATAAAGCTTCACCCGATATTGGAAATACATTTTTAAAGTAATTTCTCCAGAGGATATTGGCAATGCTGGCAAGGTTGTATTTATGAGCCATACTTGCACACTTACATACTTCCCCTAAGATTGTAGTACTGGAGCTCCTTAAACCTGTCATCCCTGAAGCTATAGCATGCCCCAAATTGTGATAGGTTGGAGGATCCACAAATGTCAATGTTTCTACAGATGGAAATTTAGAAGATATATTTTCCCAATGACAATGATGTCTTTGTTTTACTCTTTGGGGTGCCGGAGGGGGTTGGTGGTTGTTCCCATAGGCAGTAGTATGGAGGATGGATATTGAGACTAGCGATGGGCATCAATAAAACAGGCTGCTTTGTCCTAGATGGAGTTGGGATTTTTGTGTACAGTTGCAGATGAAAGAAGTGTGTGTTATATCTTACTCCTGGCCTGATCCTTACAGATGGATGAGAACTTTAAGTGATAGATTACTGCTTAACAAGAACTCAGTATCTGTTCTGGTCTTGTAGTGGTGATACGGCTTTTGGTGAAAGGCAATTTAAGCAAATGTTGGGAATGACAACAGTGGTGCCATTAAGGGTCAAAGGAGATTGTTTGTTCAGATAATTGTTATACAGCGCTTACTTGATGTGAAGTTTACCTGCCACTTGTCATTCCCAAGCCTGGACTTTCTCCAGGTCCCACTGTGGTTGCTTCATTATCAATGCAGTTGTAAATGCTGATGAGCAATGTGGAATCATCAGTAAACAACACATCCAATGGTCACAACCAGCCCCCCTCCCATCCCATTTCTGACTTGTGACATTTGATGGCATTTGAAGATTGCTGGTCAAGTGAATTTGTTTGACTGTTATCTTGTGTTAGTTGACTTTTCTCCCCCTTAATCTGAAATCACTCTGCATTGACCTGTATTGGTGATGGTGGTTGTGTTAAATTGGAATGAACATGTCATGGCACGTTACTCATTGTGCCCTGGGGTATAATCTCACACTGCCCTGGCACCTTGTGATTAGTTGGTGTCTTGCGTGTGGACCTCAGGTAGACTATTCTCTCTCTCTGGTTACATCATTTGGATGGTCCCACATCCTTGGATCATTACACCTATTGGTTTCCCTCCCAGTGATACTTCTTTTAGTGCTCTCCTTATGCCCATAAAGCCCCTGGAACAGTGGTTGACCTAATCACAAACTCATAAACATCTCTATTTTCCATAGGTTAATTGTAGGAGTACTATATGCCTATTATCCTGCCAGCTTGCCTGAAACTGGATTCAGCTTTGTGTATCAGTTCTCAGATTTCATTCCCCAAGTTCTCATTGCATCAAAGCAGAAACTGCTGGAAACACTCAGACGTGCTTTGCCTTCGCTTTTAGCTGAGGATGGAACTGGCCCTGTAGTTTTTCTTCCAATTGGTTGCTTGGTTGTCCATTATTCTTGACTGCAGAACTTTGCTCTGATTTCTTTGTGGTGTGATTTGTTAATTCTTTCTACAGCCTGCTGTTCTTAGTGTTCTTAGCATGCAGGTTATCCAATGCATTAGCAGCTACAATGTTCTAAGGCCAGTCTAACCTGACCTTACACACTTGGTGAAAGACTCCAAAGTTCCTCACACAATGCATTATCCATGAGTGCAGTGGCTTTTACTAGATAGACAATAAGGCGGCAATTAGGTACAACTGCATTCCAGAAATAGAACTGAGTTGGACAAATCTCTGTTTGGTGTCCATTTTTGGTGGTGTTCATTGAGGGAGGAATGTTAGCAAGTGTGTTGGGACCTTTATTGACAAGCAGTGCTAATAAACAATGTCTGTTTAGTATCTCATCCGAAAGGAACTGTTACAGATGGATTGTGCTATTAGAAAGAGTGCATTAGATGAACAACAAGGCATTGATTTTCCCTTTCCAACCCACAAGGTTATAAACAGCTTCATGTGCATAGAAGCAAGAGCAAAAGTTAGGCAGTTCAGCCACAGATGTGGGAATTCCTGTTAGTTATTTTTAATCATTGATCAAAGAATAAGGCAGGAAGTTGTAGATAAAGCATGCACACAGTGCTACCTTCAAAGACCATGGGGATATCTTTTATGAAATTAAGTGTTTTATTTCATGGATAATTCAGACATATACTTCTTGCAATGTTTTACACTTTTACAATCATTATATTTCTGGTTGTACATAGTAAAATCCCATTTTAAAAATACTCAAGCCACATAGCCTTTGTGGTCCCCTGCATCATGTGCAAAGCAATTGGCATTACACCTGCTCCATCTCCAGTACATCAATGCAGGCCCCCTCTCCAAGAAACAAAGGAATTGACATGGATAATATTGGGTCGATAATATGATGGAAGATGCTAAATGCAACAACGCCTACTTCTTGCACATTGCAGGCAGTGCACTCAGTGGAATGGATTGGTCTGAAACCCAGTATACAGTCAATCAGTAAGTTTATTTGGAATTAAAATAGAAATTCTGAAGATATTTAGACAGCTTTCATGGAGAGCGAAGCAAAGTTAATATTTCTGGCCTATGAACCTTCAATGGAACAAGGTAAATGAAGAAAAGCTTGTGTGTCTTAAGTTGCAGAGAAGGGGAGGAGTGGAGAGAACAGAGGGAATGTCTATATTAGGGAGAAGACTGGAGACCAAGGTTGTCTGGGTGACATAGTTGCTTTCAGACTAAGAGACGGACCTGTCTGGAGATTCTAAATAGAGGAAGATGAGGAAAGACAGTTAGAAAAGAAGCAACGCTGCTGGAACTGTAATATGAAGAACACACAAGTTGCTGGAAATCTGAAATAAAATAGAATATTAGAAATATTTAGCAGATCAAGTAGCATCCATGGAAAGAGAAAAAAACCTATTGTCACAGATAGATTACATTGAATCAAAATTGGTCAGCAGTGAAACGAAGTAGATAAGCTGGTTATCTGAAATTGTTGACCCTGTTTCTCTCTGCACAGGTGCTGCCTGGCCTGATGAGTATCCCCAACATTTTCTTTTTCAGAGTTATGACATCTATAGTTTTTCGCTGAGAAAGACACCATTAAAATGTAGGTTATAGTTGAGAAATTCATTTGATGTACTTTTAATATATGTAAAGAGATTAATAGTACTTTATTTGGCGAGTAATAGAGTTAAAGTTACACACTAATTGGTGTAACACAATAGCTGGTCCTGGTCAATGTAGGTTTCCTGGGACTGGCACACTAACATAAGGAATAGGAACCAGAGTAGACCATGCTGAGAGGTTGGAGAGACTGAGATTGTACACGCTGGAATTGAGAAGATTGAGAGGGGATCTGATTGAAACATACAAGATTATTAAAGGATTGGACAAGATAGAGACAGGAAATATGTTCCAGATGTTGGGGAAGTCCAGGACCAGAGGGCATGATTTAAGAATAAGGGGCAGGCCATTTAGGACAGAGGTGAGGAAAAACTTCTTCTCCCAGAGGGTTGTGAATTTGTGGAATGCACTACCTCAGAGGGCAGTGGAGGCCAATTCTCTGGGCACTTTCAAGAAGGAGCTAGATAGGTTTCTTATAGATGGGGGAATCAAGGGATATGGGGACAAGGCAGGGACAGGATATTGATTTTTGAGGATCAACCATGATCTCAAAATGGCAGTGCAGACTCGAAGGGCTGATGGTCTACTTCTGCTCCTATTGTCTATCGTAAATCTGTGCGACCACAGATAAAAAGAACACAGTTTACACATGATTCACACCAATAACCCAAATTAATTCAATTAAAAGACATCATATGAATAAACGTTTTTAAATGAATGCTACTTGGCAGCAAAAGATCTATTGAGAAGTACAAAGCATTGAGTTGAAAGCAGAGACACCACAAGTAAAAACCTTAAGATTTAAATTTTTGATGGCAACAGGTTACTACTAAAATAAAATTCCATATTTTTTCTGAACAAAGATCACATTAACTTCTTAAACCTGTATCAGCTGAGAGTCCATGATCTGTGAAGTGGTGAGTCCAGGTTGGTTTAGTTGACTTTCATACATGAGGGTCTGATTTCCTCCAATTGCTTGATAATGAGAACCTGGCTGTGGTTTTACCATATCAGAGGTTGGAACTGCAGGGAAAGCTGTATATGGAGTTTTCAGAGGAGCCCCGGACAAGACCATCGTGGATGGCTGAGACAGACTGGCATGCATGTATACTTGTGACCTGTGAACAAGATCAACCTCCAATTAATTGTATTTCTGCCTGTGCAGATACACACACACACAAAGACAAAAGAATTGACCGAAATGATCAATAAATTAACCACAGAGAAAAAAAATCTTTTCATGGCATCTCATTTATCACAAGGTGAAAAAAGTCCCACTGCAATCCAACTTTCAAGCATGACAAGCATTGAAGAAAGAGACATGGCAACTTTTAATTGCACTTAAGAAATTAAGTACAACTTTATTTGCTTGCTATTGCCCCAGCAAATTTATTGAGCAGCTGAAAACACACTTATGTTCATTATAGGATGGTGGGGTTCAACCCCTGTACGTTATTTTGTAATGGTATGACTGGTACCTGAACGGCTGCATTGAACCAAACATTTCTTGGGACTGGGAGACAGGCAGTCCATTCCTCAATCCAAGGGGTGCCTGGGCCTGTAAGGATGTATGTACAGGCATTGGAATCTGATGTGCTGCAGCAGCCTAAAAAAAGAAAAGCAACAAACCATGGTAACAAGCACTGCATCCTGTTACAACTGACAATGCTTCATTTTTGCCCACATCATACCCCAATATCCCTGGAAGAGGTTAAATTATTTTAACAGGAAATACTGCTATCTGCCAACTTATACAGTGCCTCACTATAACAGTGTCTCAAAAGAACTCAAACTGCTACACCTGAATAGTGCCAGTGTCTTAGAACAACACTACATTCAGAAGGCAGCAGGTGCTGGTACACACTACTATTACTGCAAAGATTTTCATACCTAGAGTTGCAAATACAGATAATGGGACTTTCATATAAAAACATGAATGAAAACTCTACCATCACCTGAGAAAGTCCAGCCTGGAAACTTTGCTGTTGTGGAATTGATTGAGGAAGGAGTCGTGTTTGACTGGCAAAAACGTGGCCATCCATGTACAAAGGAGAAATATGGGTCCCTGAAAAATCACAAGAAACTGTTTCTCCTATTTGCAGGTTCAATGTCCAACTTACAGAGAACAAGTTAAAAACAAAATGCTACTTTCTTAAAATGATGTATTGTGAGAAAATGGTGAAACACACACTCCCCACAATCACTGGAAATCTAAAGCTTTAACAGCAAAAGTGGATTTGACTTAGTTACACAGACTAATGGAGAAGGACATTCTTCAAAACAAGGCGGCTCAATTTATAAAGCAAATACATTTTTGTAATAAGTATTAGTTTGTTTCCAGTTATAAACGATTACCCAGTTTACATATGTGATAGAATCCTGGGAAATCTGTGGTGTGCTCCAAAAAACAAGCTTGCCTACACTTTAATGATGTTTGATAATTTAATTACCAGAATCAAGAGTCAAGCTGCCCTTTAAGGTAATCAAACGGCAAGCACTAATATCAAGAAGCACAGAAAATCACATACCTGGCAAAGATACAGAAGGTGCAACTGACACCATAGGCATTGGCGGCACAGAAGAACATCCAATTGAGCTGTAGCCTACTCCACTTGGTGGGCCAGTATTACATGGAGTCTGTGTACTGGCACTACTGCTACCAGGAGAATTTTGCTCAGCAACATTGGGAGAATTTTCCCAGGCTTTGCGGGCAGACTCCATCTTATTCAAATACCGAAAATAGTATAAAATTCAGAAATACTGAATGAAAACAGTTAAACATAAAGGTACCTTATCCCAAATACCATAATGAATCAACACACTCATTTGCAAGGTATTAGTCACAAGTATACAGGCTGTTTCAGAAAACCGTGTCTGGGGAAAGCAGTTGAACAGGCAAGAACAAGTTGAAGTTTCATTTTAAAATCACCCCCAAAAAAATCAATGAATCATTCATCCAGGAAGGTCCACCCCTATATATTTTTTTTATCTTGCAGTTTAAAAACAAATGGCATAGACACAAGTTAAAAATAGTCAGAGCTTTGCAGTTAGTTCATTTCAACATGGCCCTATATTAAGTCAACACAATTAATCTCGATACAACTAAAACTTCTTTAAACATCTGAAAAAGCGTCTTCTTCAAAGTCACATTGTTTACTAATCTTTCCCCAGATTTGGCAATTGTGTGGTTTTGCCTTTTCTAAGGGATAGTGTTGCTAAGTGCCAGAGGAGCGAGCGATATGCAAGGTTGCACCATTCACTCCTTAAAACCTGCCTGTTGAACTGGCAGTCATCCAACAGGAGGCAGCAAAACCTATCTTCAATGAGAAACTAAAAGCAGCCATTCCTTTGGTGGAGAGAAACCACAAAAAATGGAGCATTCTGTTAAAATTAAGACAGGTAGTCTGCGGCTGAATTCAGGCAACACTCAGAATCGTAAATCTGGAGTGCTACTGAGGCTGGGGTCAACTATAATCTCTATAATTAAGATTGACAGACTTTTGTTACACTAGTCTATTAAAGATTACCGAATCAAGGTGGGTAGTTGTTAAGCAAAAATTAGGACATAGATGGTTCTGAGACCTGATTGGCCTCCCTTTTCCCTTTAAAAGCATCAAGCACATAGCACTTTCTAAAATCTGACCTGTGAAAGCCAATTAGGATAAATCAACAACTAAGAAATTAAAGTAGAACTGTGGTCTGGGCTGGATAGTTAAGCTTAGACACAAAGAATAATAGAAGCAGAGATAGGGCGGAAGCAAGTTAATGCAGCTAGTGAGAGAAAAACGTGAATGAGCAGCATAATCTAAACAGTACTATTTTGAGTGGATATACAAAACCAGAGGAATCTAGGGGTGCAAAAATCCTCCAGTGCTCAGCTGAAATAGCATGGGTGTGCTTGCTTATGTAAATTTAGCCAACAAGTACAAGAAACTAAGAAATCTTGTTAACAAATTATTGTTTAGATCTTAGCAGTCTTCTGTGTACAATTCTGGGTACAACATTTCAGGGATTGATAAAGGTCTTGAAGAGATTGCAGATGAGGTTTACCAGGAATTTAGAAATTCTATTATATGGGGACAATGGAGAAGCTGGTTTACTTATAAAACAAATCCT
>JARFYF010000094.1:11465371-11478822 GCA_030265395.1 Rhina ancylostomus | reverse complement strand
ATTCGAATCTCTTTTTAATGCAGTTCCAATGTCTTAAATGTCTTTCTTTGTGTCTCTTATTGTCTTTAATGTAACCAGCACCTTGATCTGTGGAGTACGGTATTTCACTCCCATGCATGCTGAAAGTGTATATGGAAGTGACAATAAATTGATTCTGAAAGCAGCAGGCAACCAGAAGCTTGGGTTTACTCCTGAAGATTGAATGCAGGGCCTCCATAAACCTGAAATACTAACTCTGTTTGTCTCTCCATGGATGTTGCCTGATCTGCTGAGTATTTCTAGCTTCTTCAATGTTTATGTTAGAGACTAGATCTGGATTACTGTCTTACTGTCACCGGATGCTAGTGGAAGATTATGAAGAAAAACACTATAAAGATAAACTGCTCTTTCAGCTATTTTTTTAAGCTCTCATTTTAGGCTAATTTTCAGTCACCATTTTCTGTTTACACTTAAGTGACTGTTTCGGATTCACATCAGTTATTTTTAATATTAGAATACAACTCCAATTGTTATTACTCGTTTTGCTTAGTGGCTGAATTCATAAATGTATACTCTTCTTCACTTCTCCTTTCATTTACTGCAGTAAGATCTGACAGTTGAAGTGATTGTTCTACAATTACAAACCTGGTCTCAGCTCTGTACTCACATTCTGATCATAAACCACAACATTCAATTTAATCTCATGGTAAGTGAATTGACTTCTTTTTGCAAGCATGCCTCTCAGCCTGCAGAATTATTGTACCATCTAGTGGTCATTATTTAAAATTCAAATGACTAAGGTTTTACCTTGTTTTGTGATGGATATTCACTTTCCAGACCCCAAAAAGGTTTATTGCTAACCTCAGCTTTTTAGCACAGCAGCATGACCAGTCCAAAAGGTCAAGAAGTGGTTGATAATTAAACTAAAATCCCTTTTACAAAAACAGAAATTATCCAAGAATCCACATTTACTTAACTAAACACTCCAATCACCTAGCCTGAAAATGTGGTTGAAAAAAAATCACAAGCCAATGATGTCAACTAAGTGAAAAAAAAGTATAAATGTTAGAAAGCAGTCAGGGTAGGGGGAATGAGAGACAAGGGGTTACAGAAAGACTACCTAAAATTTATTCCTCAGACTTTGGTTTTTGTGACAGACAACTTGTTCATCTGCAATTTGTTGGTATGATTTTTTAACTTGGAAGAATTGTACTTGTGTTTGGAAATCCTTTGCAAGTTACAAGTAGTTAAGAGCTACTTATTAGAATTAAATGTTTCTCACTTAAAATAAACTAAACTGCGTTTAAACTGCTTTGTTAGTATCTTCTTGTTTGGGAGGAGGGACCAGACACTTGGTGCAGTAAGACCACTGCAGGAAGACAAACCGATTATCATACAAACAGAATTTGCGTCTCTAAAAAAAATAACAAATTACCAACCAATGAACAGAGAGCTACTGCAGTTGGGTATGGGAAATGGCAAACACTTTTTCAAGATGAAATTTTGTAATGGGAATATCTTCCAGACAGCCATGACTTGCAACCCTTATCAGTCATGGAGGACGCAGCACCATCTCTTCTATGGCTTAATGTGGCACAACATCCTTTAAAACACTACTCTGAAATATGGTACTGTGATGGGTTAGCAAAGAGAGTCCATCGAAATAAATCTACTGGGTTACAAGCAAGAGCAGGGATTATTAAAGGAAATTTTTTTAAAATCTGAAACAGAATTTGAACCTTATGAGTTACAAGCTCATCCTTTAGGGAACCATACAGTGCAATTTGCTGAGACTAATGCTCTAGACATATGCTTGAGACAAGTAAATACAAGTTAACCAGTCCTGATCTGCACTGGCTCTAACTACATCAGGAACGCAGTAGAAAGAGATCTCCCCATCTGGTCGACTACCAGATGGAGAACACAGAGGAAAGCTACTTCCACACTTGTCCACGGGGAAAGATATATATGACTTATTATTAACTTGTCCATTAGTACAGGTGTTACACATCCCAGGACCTGTTGCAGGCCATCTACACAGCTATGGTAATAAATTAGCCAATGAACAAGCCAAAAAAGCTGTTGGGATGGAAGCCAGGGTTATGGTAGTAAATAAGTAACAAATAAAAAGTAAAAGTAATCAACATGATGTTTTAAGATTACTCCTCGATACTACTCAACCCAATCCTAATGGATTTCCAACACAGTACAAGTACGAAACTGATGGTGAAGGTTCGGGTATGCTACCCTAAAAGAGATATGCAGCAAATACCTCAGGCTCATAAGTGGGAAGAATTAATTCGAGAAGCCCACCAAAGATTTGGACAATCACGGTGGCGGATAAGCCACTCATGCAAAATTAGCCATTTTATACTGATGGCCTTGCAAATTGACTGATTGCAACCGAATTGTTGCAAATTGTAAAGAATGTTTGGCCTATAATAAAGGAGCAGTTACTTGAAAGACAAATAAAACCAAATACACCAATGAAGGTGTGATAAGTTGATTACATGGGCCCATTTCTGGCACCCCAAGGCAACCCACCTTATTGGAGACCAAGTAAATATATTCTTGTCATAGTTGATCTTTGTACGGGATATTCGTGGTTAGCCCCCACTGCTTCTTGTAGTCAGACTGCTACCATCACCGTACTTCAGAACTCAATAGTTCTGCACGCTGGCACTGCCTGCTTACACACAGACCGAGGGTCTTCCTTCATCTGTAAAGGGTTTCAGGCCATGTGTGAAGTGGCAGGAATATAATCAAGTGGGGCAGTGGAGAAAAGGAATCAGGAGATTAAGAGGGTCCTGGGAAAACTTTTCCACTCTAGAAGTAAAAGATGACTACACTTGTCCCTGAAATTCAGCTATTTGTGAACAACAGTGCCATTGGCAAAAATAATACATAAGAATGTTACACACTATTTCTTAATGTACAACGTCCATCTAAATACACACGAATTGCTAAATCAGGGCAACTATCGCCTACATCCCAATGGGAGATAGGTGAGATATATTGAACAGATCAGACACATGCTTCCATCTAAAAGGAAATGTAAAAATTCCTTTTCACCTGAAGATCACATAGATACATTACCTAGAAATAGTACACCTAAAAAGGGTTGTTTTTGGAGCAAGAAATGTCCAAATCCCAGAAAGAAATATTGCTCTTGCTGTATTTTCCTTTTAATATTTATGCTTATTACAATATTATTTAGTGCTGCTTTACTTACCATTCACTTTTTAGCAGATGAAGTAGGGTTTACCACAGAGATAGTCTCATCTTGCTCTGATACCCTTAAACTCAATGACTCATAAAACATTAGATCTAGGAGATCTGTAGCAATGATGATGATTCCAATTTAAGTGTCACCAGATAGTTCTTACCTCCTGGTCACATGTGGACCAATACACTGGAACCCTTAATCACTACCTCTGGCAAAGTGATTGTTCCCATCCACTTAAATATTCATTCTGACTGCATTGCAGAAGAACTGAACATAGACACGTGGGAAAGCAAGGACTCACTTGTGAGAAAAATGATACCTTGACAAAACTGAAAGATTCCAGCCTAGATGTTGAAGGTAAACTAATAGAGGAACCCCTTGACATGGATCCCTCTACACTTGAGGAAAAATATAGACACTGCTATGCTGTTGAATGGTCCCAGTCATGGAGATATGACATTAACACTATTAGACTACAGCATTGCGAGAAACCATTTTTTAACGACGATTCTTCCATGTTAGATGGTTATCTTATTGTACTTTCCCTTTATGGCAAACAAATATATGAAAATAGTTATTACAAAGACCTTAGATGTTTTTATTTCTCTAACTATGGGCACTATTCCACTCCCTTGCCCAATGTTAACAGTAACATGACAATTTTCTGTACTACTGGTTTATATTCTAAATGGTTCAGTGAAGCCCTTCATCTAGATTTTGCACAGGAAGATAAGGTGGAGGATGCACTGAAGGCTGAAAGGACTTAAGTTTTTCTGACTTCTGTTTTTTGTACACTGGGTCCACTCCAACTCTGCCTTGTCCAATGCCCCACCTGTGGCACTGTGGATTACTTTTCATCTATCTGCTTTGGTGTAACACTGCCTCGTCCTTGCATTTTACCTATTCCTCAGGTTTGTCCTCAACCCTGGAAGAGTGAAGAGCAGGGACCAGCCTCCCCACATCATCCTTGCTCCTCTCCTCCCTTACTCCTGATCGCTAACGTTGTGTACAGCTATGCATGTTTCTCACCTCATCTTGTGGGGGGGGTTCAGGATGCGTCTGTCGCAAATAAATCGGTCTAATAACACAATCCCATGAAAAGATGAGCCGATATTTTCTACTTACCTATTTGGATATTACATATTTATTTTCCAACATGGGTAACTTTTTATATATGGTTTTTAAGACTTTATATAATGTATTTTGTTAATATGTTGTTTACTGCTAATGATAGCGTTATACCATCATGGTTTACCCCATTGACTTTTATATTCAAACCAGTATATCTTACTATATCTTGTGTGTTATGTTTTACTATGGCAAAAGATTTACCAGGAGGAGAAAAATGGCTACCCCTGGGAAATGCTATATTCCTAATAACCTTTTTATCTCTTTTGTTGTGACTTCTTCAGAAACAGTGATGTAACCATAGTGCCTTTGAGGCCTACAAAGCATTATATTGTCACAAAGTAGAATTATTTGGATGCAACAGGTAGGACTACTAGGCCTATGGATACTGCCATTTTTGTTATATTTAAATGTTACAAGAACAATCAATATATTTGGTTGACAAAATTCCATGGCCTGATAGGACAGACGGGGTTGCCCTTGCTCAGTTAAAGTTTTCTGGGAAGACACACAAGTTGGGAAGATGTATCACTTTTTCTCCATCAGGCCCAGTTCTAACAAGGTAAAGGAGGGAGACCTAGACATTTATATCCAGAGTCCAGAATCACCCAAATGGGAAAATAGCAGATGGTATGGTTGGTATCAGAATGCCAAGCCACAGCACACCCTTGGGTATTCATTCCCATGGGAAGAACATAACCAACCCATACATTCTAACGCCTTATTCTGGTCACCCAGAATTAAAAGTACAAACAGAATCTTTCACAGGAGTACTGTACCCTTTCTTACCTCAGTACACATGTAAAGGTAACCTGCCTCTATAAATGTTTTTACCCTACACTTATGCTGTCGAATCAAGTAATTGATGAGTCTAATTTCTATATGCATAGGCAAAAGAAGATAGCAATATGCAATCTAAGGAAACAAAAATCAGTAATTTGCCTGTAAGATTTTCAGAAAATCTTAAATTGTGCATAGCATCCAAAGAAACACACATACCCGCAGATAGGACTTAACCATCTTCATTCATTAAAAAAACATTACCAGCTGATGAGATTAACTAATGGTAACAAAGACAGTGATCTAAACTTGCATCAGAACAATGGCGAAAACAGATTATGAAGAAGAAAAATATTTTAAATGGACTAGAAAAAGACCTATAATATGAACACTGGTGTGTTGTTGTCATGTGTTTATAAAACGATTGGTGGTTAAAAAATCCTGAGTTCAGAAATGTGTGCAGCTGAGATTAAGTAAATGAATATTCTTACAAAGAGATATTCTTACAAACCCTTATATTGGGAAATATTCAATGAGTCCTTTGAGCATCCAATCAAGGGAAACTCCTCTGGTACCAGTAGCCTGCTGGAACAGTTGGTGGAGTGACTATCTGCTCCCAGGAGGAATCTTGACAGGAGTCTGATCTCGAAACTAGTTTCCAGAAGAACCTGCTGAACTAGACACCTTCGCTTTGGAAGAGGGGTGTGTGATGGATATTCACTTTCCAGACCCCAAGAAGGTTTATTGCTAACCTCAGCATTTTAGCACAGCAGTACGACCTGTCCAAAAGGTCAAGAAGTGGTTGCTCATTAAACTAAAATCCCTTTTGCAAAACCAGCAGAAATTGTCCAAGGCTCAAGATGTTAGTTATTTACTAAGTTAAACTTCTAACCAATATTCCCTGCTCAGCCTCTTAACATAAACAAGAGAACAATGGGATCCACATTTACTTAATTAAAAACTCCAGTCACCTGGCCCGAAAATGCTTTTTTCAACATCACACACCAATGATGTCAACTTGTTCACCTGCAACTGCTTTGTATGACTTTTTAGCTTGTATGAATTGTACTTGTGTTTGGAAATCCTTTGTAAGTTACAAGTCATTAAGAATTACTTATTAGAATTAAAGATATCGTACCTAAAATAAATTGTGTTTAAACTGCTTCATTAGCTGGAAGCATTTTCTCGTCAGTTGGGAGGCGGGACCCACTGCTCGAAACAGTGATTATTGACAGCTAGCCCTTTCCATAGAGACAAAAGTAGAATTACAGACTGTAATTGTATTTAATATTAGACTTCCTTTAAAAAAGAACTGCATTGTCCTCAATAATGTTTAATAGAAATATGCAAAAGAAATGTTGATTTCCCCCCTCCCACTCATAAAAAGTAACAGAAACACAGCTACAAATGCAAATTTTATTTCTACATTTCTGAATAAAATACATGGTTCAGTTAACAATCTGCAAACCCTGAATTTCGGCAGCTATGGGAACAAACAAAGGTTTCAAAAGAAAAAAATTCAAACATTTTACAGGAACCACAATTTTAATTTATTTTTTCCAAAGGATATCAAACTGCAGTAAAGCTCAAGCTACATTTTGATTGTTATTTTTTAAAGATTAGCGTTAAGTACAAGACACACCCCTGTAGTTGTTATTTGTAAACACTAGCATCAGATTACAAAATCTGAAGATTACATTTATAAGCACTATGATCATATTAATACTTTTTGACTCTATAATTAATTAAATCTAGGCACCCAACAAGATGGTCTAATAAAAAGGTCTAAACAACAAAGGATACTTCAAAGGATACCAACTCCTCCCTAATCCCCTTACCTAAACATCCTGCTACTGTTACAGAACAGAAAGGTAGTTAGGCAGGTGTCAATTCACAGATTACACTTGAGCTTAAACACAAAGTTTTCCCAGATAGTACAAATCATCTGGTTTATCAAAATGAAAAGATGGCATTGTGTCTGTCTGTCTGTCTCTTGGAACAGAAATGTTTGGCCCTGTAAGTCACCACAATTTGAAATAATTTATTTAACATTCTGGGGAGATTTGAAAAGATAGGAAAATAATGCTTTTCATATTGTGCTTTCAGTGACTCTGGCAGACATATTATGGTTAATATATTCTGGGCTGCACTGGCTGATGTCTAAGGGAAGTTAATACAATGGATAGGATAAAGAGATGTCTGCACACCTGCTCCCTGTATCATTGTCTGCATATGAATAAAATTCAACAGATGGAAACTGCATATATACAGTATCAACTTTCTTAGCAACCTGTTCTTTGGGAAAGGTGCCATTATAAATCAGCACATTTTCAAATGGCTCTCTTCCCCTCCACTGATTGTGCTCTGTAAAGGCAGTAGATTTAAGATTAGCTTGTTTGAAATTGTTAATCTTTGGGGAGATTCGGGAAAACCCAAAATAAATTTTGTGGCTTTCTGCATGTCTTTTGGAGTTCCTACTAAAACCATGATAGCCTGGCAAGAGGCTATCTGTGCAATTATTTCTTTTAGTTTCAGCCTCCTCTCTGTTCCACTCTCCACCCTCATTCATGAGAAGGGACATCTAAAACTTCAATATTCTAAAATGCTTAGAAACACATCTACTGAATACAAGATTTAATGCGCCACAAGTATATGGTATCTCCTATTTTCATTTGCCACACAACAGGGATTATTTAATTAGAATGTCAGATGTGATCATTATCTTGTACTCCTCAATGTAACGGCATATGATATTGTACACAGATTTACTTACATGTCCCATGATGAACATCAAAAAAAGTTAAATCTTCAATACCAGAAATATAAATGTAATTTATTTACTGTTGAGCACACTGAGATTCAACAGTGGGTTGAGATGACACATGGATGACTGGGTGCATCTTCTGTCTTTTAATTTTATTCTCTCCTTTTGACTCTTCTGATTCTTTATCCAATTCCTTCTCATCTGGCTTTTCTACTTTCACATCAGCCTTGGATATCCTACAGGAAGAATATTCAAACAATCTTCCGCTTTAACGGATCAAACATAATACATGTGGTAGCACTAGAAATTTATCCAGCAACAATCAGATATAAACAATAACTGGTTAAAATGCAGTTCCAGCCTCAATCATAATTTTAACTGTTAACACCAAGATCCAAAAAAATTGGAAATATAATTGAATGGTTTTAGATTAAATGAAGAAAAGTATTTGTTTAAAAATGTCCAAAAGCTCTGGATAAATCTCTGAACCAATCTACAAAAGCATTTAAAGACAACCTTGACAAGAACTGTTAAATCATGCCACTGATAAGGAGAGAATGTCAATGATTTGGACTAACAATTCCATTTCATAGATCTGCTGTAATTTCATGACTCAATTGAAATATTATCTGGCATTCAATCTAACCATCAAATAGAAGAAAAATACCATAATAATAACAAAAAGAAAGGCCATTTACTCCAACAAGACTAGATTGGTGTTCGTCCTTCACACCTGCAGCAGCTCTATGCTTCTCCCTTATCATTATAAATTGAAAAGCAGCCCTGGAATGTAGAGGCACGACACCTTCTTGCAAGTGGTTCCTCCTTGCAACTCCACAATCCATCAAATGTCAGGGTTGTTAATTAATTTTAAATAAATTAAATAATGGAGTTGAAATGGACTCTGAGTTTACATCATGTTCCTTCATCTTAACTGGGCAGGAAACCCAGAAAATGTGTTACAGTTGTGGTTTGTTTAAAAAGCTACAAGAAAAAAAGTGCTATGGAACCTTTTTATTGGATGAACAGTCACAGGTCAGCTCGTTCTTCACTTCCATACTTGCACTTTGAAATGCAAATTACAAAAACAGGCTGGAGGTCAGACGGTAGCACACTGCATCCAGCCCTTCAACTTTATGTCAATCATAGCTGGTCTACCCAATACTAGTCCATTTATTTGAATGGGGTCAACAAATGCAAATGAAAAAGTTAAGTGCAGACAAGAATGTAATTTAACAATCTTATTTTTTTTAAACTGTCTTTAAATTAAACATGTCTGAGTACATTTAGTAATATTTCTTATTAGTTGCTTAAAATTCCATATAAGTCCATTGACATCATCAAGCAAACAGAAGGCCACAAAAGGTTGTTTGGGAGGCAAGGTCTCATGGTTCAATGCCCAAGTTGCCACTTGCAGCCCAATTTGCTTCATGGGTCAGCACATGGACCAACAGAAAAGTTCAAGTATAGCTGTGGGAGTACCACACGAGGTTGGCCAGATCAAGGACAATCGCACCCAAAGTATTTCTAGCTATTTGATTCATATCTATCATTTTAAACAAAACTTTTAAATTACTCCAGAACATCCTCTGCTTTAATGAAAACAGCCCCAAGTTTTCCAGTCTTTTTATTTCTCATATTCAACTACGAGAAACTGCACTGTACCCTCTATTGTATCCAACATTCTTCCTTGAGACTATTATGGGCTCAACCAGAGAAAAATCATGCTAGGACTTCCTGACTGAAAAAGTAACCATTTCTTTCTTTTCTCTGGGTAAAACATTGAGCAATATCACATAACATTTGGAACAAAATATAAATAAAATCATTGATGCAAAAAATTGTTTACCTGTAATACTGTACCAAATCACTCAGAATAAACACACCAGTTAATTAACTTTTCATCACAAATAAATGAAAATGCCCTCAAGCCAAAACAGTATTTATACAAAGTAGCATGGGGATAGGCTTAAAAATTGCTCTAATATTCATTGCACAAGTCAAAACACAAGTCAAAATAGGATGTTTTGGATTCTATCACAATGTGATTTTTCTTACAGCAGTATTTCCCAAACTCAAAAGGACTCAATTTTTGCAGCATGGCATCAATAGTGATATCTTCAACCCCTTTCAATGAGGCACATATACCTATGGGGCATCCATAACTGCAATTCTGAAGGACCTACTAGAGTAGTGGTTGCCGTTTCCTAGTTGCACACTAACTACAAAATCTTGGCTTTTGACTGCAAAGGATCTATTCTCATGAAATCACAGAAGTATACAAAAGCAAATTCTTTCAAGAACGTTCAAAGGCAATACAGTTTTAAAAGTTCACATATACAGGTTTTACAAAAGCAGAGATTTAAAAGATGATGCATTAAAAAAGTACTCCCAAACCAATAAAAAAAGTGTCATGTTGACTGATCCTCCACGCACTATAATAGAATCACAAACCTAAAGCAGTACTGCTGTTCTGGACACTAGTGTTGCATCTAACAGTTGAAAAGCCAAAGAGCCACTTAATACTCAGAGGGTTAATATTAACAAGAATTGAACTGTACCAGTGTCACAAGTTAGTGCAGTGTATATTTCATCGATGTACACAAATTAAACAGCTGTGGCTAAATTGCATTGAAATCTGAAAATTCCAGCTCCAGTTGGTATTAGTACTTGGGAGCAATGCTTGCAAAATTGATGACTCATATCACTGATTTTATTTATTCATTTTTTCCCCTCAAGATATCACTGGCAAGTGCTAGCATTTCAGCAATCAGACATAAGCTAGATTCACATAGGTCACATGGTTAAGAACAGATTTCTAATGTTTAAGATATATTTTGTATTTGGCTCGGTTGGATTACAAGTTCTTGCTTGAGTATTAAAGGTTAGTTGCAATATAAATCTCAGTTTTAACCTACCATAAATCTGAGGTAAAACTAACTTCCCTGCATTTCAAATTCTAACAATGCAGTTACTAATAAGGCTTCTGAAATTCTTCCTTACTCCCCATTCGTATGGATAAAAAATCCAAACTTAACATTTGCACTTACAAAACAAATGCACTTATATATATGCACTTAACATATAGCATAAATATTCTCAAACTAAGCTCTCTTGTTCCTCCTCTTCCTCAAACAAACAACACATTCACCATCCTTTGTCTTTCTATTCATTTATCTTCTTGATTTCTATTTGCCACTTTTTAGTTCACTGACCATATTATCAGTTTCATCACTTCCTCATCATCATTCTCCCTGTCCTACTGTACTGAATTCGTTAATTTGATTTTCTCAATCTTAAATAAGACCTGCAGCAGAAAATCAGGCTATACAACCCAGCCAGTGCTTTGGAGGGGATTTCACTTTCCTATCACCAGTGTTCACACTCCCACTTCTTGCTTCTTTACAGGCTCAAGAAGTCATCTCATTTCTCTGATTTCTCTCATATCCAAAAACAAAATTCCTTTCCCTGGCTTTTTTTATTATGATCCATCTCTTTCTTCCCTGGCCTTCCAACATTTCCTCTAAATGTAAATAGTCTATGTTTTATCTTTAACCTTAAGACATGTCAATATCTTACCATAAACAGATATTCCAGCAAATGTAAAAAAAACAAAAATCCATAAGATCATCAGAAGTCCCATGTCATGGGGAGAGAGAGACATTTAACTCATTTTGGGATTTTATTTCTACCTCTTCAATAAATTTGATTATATTCAAATTATTATATATGGCACAGGAAAAGTAGAAAACCACCCCGAGGGCTCCTTAAGGCTATTCTACCAGTTACTAATATTATTCCTGATACTTTGTCTTGTCCACTTTCTGATCAATTTTCATGTCCTTTAATTCCCTTTGTCTAAAAATCTACTGATCTCAGCCAATAATATGATAAAATGACTAAGTGTCTATAACTTTGAGATATAGATAGGGATCACTTTTGCTTAATATTTTGGTATGACAAAGTATGGTTTCCCCACAGGGAGAGAAATTATAAACACAACATTACAGGTTATTCAAAGGAAGAGTCACCAAATATGCACAAGAATTTTATCAAGACATTTTATTCTTATAAGAAAATAAGAGTGTAGGACATTTGGCCTTTTCAGCATGATCCACCTGCACCAAGACCATCGATGATCTTCTACCTCAACATCAAATTCCTGCCCAAACCCTATATCCTTCAATTTCTCTAATATCTGAAAGTCCATCAATCTGTTTTGAATGAGATCAAGACTGAGCCTCCTCAGTCAGCTAGGGGAAAGAATTCTACAGATTCATCACACTGTGCATGAAGAAATTTCTATTCATTTTAGTCTTAATTGGTCTACCACTTATTCAGAGGTTGTGACCCCTGGAGAAAATATCCTCCTGATACCTACTATGTCAAGCTCTCCAAAAATTTTGTACATTTCTATTAGGTCATTTTGTTTTAGGCAAGGAGACCAAACTGTACATAATACTTCAGGTGTAAACTCACTAAGGCTCTACTCTTGTTAGTTTATATTGCTCAACGATTTGATTACATCTCATTTGCCTTTCTGGAGCACAAGAGAATGCAGATGCTGGAATCTGGAGCAACAAACAATCTGCTAGAGGAACTCAGTGGTTCGAGCAGCATCTGTGGGAAGAAAGGAATTGTTGACGTTTTGGGTCGAAACCCTGCATTAGGACTGAGAGTGAACAGACAAGATGGCCAGTATAAAGAGGAGGTCCACCAAATCACCTTTGTGCCATTTTGATTATTTCTGCACGTCTAATTGTTCTAGTGACATGGCGCTGTTGAATAGATGACAATTATTCATTAAATATTGAAAAATAGGCACTTTGGAAACAATATTTCTCCTCATTTCTTTCTACTGGATACTCTGGTCGTAAATCTACAACCTCAATTATTGAGGCAGATTTAGTACCTCGTTTTGCTGCACATGGCTACAAGGTTGCTTACTCAGTCCCCTACTGGATTCCCTGTACATTCGTGACTGCATGGCCAGATTCTGTTCCAACTCCACATACAAACTTGCAGATGATACCACTGTAGTGGGCCGTATCTCAAATAACAATGAGTCAGAGTGCAGGAAGGAGATAGGGAACTTAGTGACATAGTGTCATGACAACAACCTTTCCCTCAATGTCAGCAAAACGAAATAGCTAGTTATTGACTTCAGGAAGGGCACATATTTCTGTCTATATCAACAGTGCTGAGGTCAAGAGGGTTGAGGAGCTTCAAGTTCCTAGGAGCGAACATCACCAATAGCCTGTCCTGGTCCAACCACATAGATGCCATGGCCAAAAAAGCTCACCAGCACCTCTACTTACTCAGGAGGCTAAAGAAATCTGGCATATCCCTGTCAACCCTCACCAATTTTTATCTATGCACCACAGAAATCATCCTATCTGGATGCATCACTGCTTGGTACAGCAACTGCTCTGCCTGTGACCACAAGAAACTGCAGAGAGTTGTGGACACAGCTCAGCATATTACGGAAACCTGCTGCCCCTCCATGGATTCCGTCTACACTTCTTGTTGCCTCGGTAAAGCAGCCAAAATAATCAAAGACCCCCCCCCCCCCCG
>JARFYF010000094.1:11252198-11262674 GCA_030265395.1 Rhina ancylostomus | reverse complement strand
AAATGTTGACTGCCTGTTGCCTGGCCTTCTGAGTTCCTCCAGCATCATTGTGTTTTTCATCTAGATTCTAGCATCTGCAGTCCTTTATTTCTCTGAGTAGAGTGTGATTGTATTCTTTAGAGTTTGGAATGATGAGAGGAGATCTCATTTGAAACATGTAACATTCTTAAAGGGCTTGACAGACACGAGGTAGAGAGGATGTTTTTCTTGACTGAGGTGTCTAGGGTTAAGGAGCAGAGTTTCTCAGTAATGGGTAGGTCATTTAAGGCTGAAATTTGACATTTCTCAACTCAGAGGGTGGTGACCTTTGAAATTCTCTACCTCAGATGGATGTAGAAACTCGGTCATTAAACAAAAAAACAAAGAGCGATGGAATTTTGGGCATTAAGGGAATCGAGGGATGGGGGATGGTGCTGAGGTGGAAGATCAGCCATGATCTTGATGAATTGCAGAGCAGGTTTGAAAGCTGTAATGGCCTACTTCTGCTTCTATTTATGTTCTTGTACTAAGTACTCATGGCTACAGAGGGAGATGCTCTGGGTTCCACTGGATGAATCTACCTCTGTCAGGCAGGAAGTTGGATACTAGGACCAACCCGCCCACAGAGCAGTAACAGAATGCTATCTGTCAGTGGTGGCCCCGTTCTGGGAGAGGGGCATGTGGAGGGAGCAGAGGAATCAAGGGGGAAAGGAAATGAAAAAGGGTTAAGAGTGAAGAGGGAGGAAGCAGGAGTGGAGACCTATTGGGGAAGGTGACTGACAGGAGGTCTGAAGGAGGGAGGTGATCAGTCAAAGGGGTTCAAGGTTAAGAGATGGCAAGATCGTGCGTGTGTGTCCCTGAGTCCAAGCATGTGTGCAATGATTATGAACCTCCTTGCCATTAGAGCAAGATGTCACTCTGCAAACTAGCTAGCAGTCTTGACAATGATCACTCCATATTAATGGGATTCGCAGGCATCATTAGCTCCCCAGAACTTGAGTGGAAACAAGTCAGCCTTGACCTCGAGGGATTGTCTAAGCAGGAAACATCTAACCATTGATTTTCTTTCCGGTATGTAAAGCAATGTTTACAGCATGTATTGTGCTGAGACCTCTTGGTGTCTCTGATATTCAGTTAAGGTATAGGGTAACAAACATTTTTGTTTTTATCTAAAAGAAATGTAATTAATCTGCTAGAGGCTAATGTTCAGCAGCTAACACAAAGATTTATTACACTTTTAGGAAAGGACATGTTAGCTCTACTGTTTCATTTATCAAGATATTTCATTATTCTACTTTCCCATAATTAGATTATTGTGAATTTCCAATATATCGGATCAAGTTTTCCTCACCCATACAATGAACAGATTTCAGTGATGTGCCATTCACCAAAATGCACATTTTAAAATCAAGTTTAAGAAAATACAATGCCCTTTGTGATTATGGGAAGACATCTTTTTCCTATCCCCTCCAACACTGGAACCTGATCTATAATAGATCATCTTCAACATTTGTCTGTAGAACAGGAAGGCAGTTGAATTATTTCAGGACAATTCATCATTTCCTAAGTATACGCCAATCAATACAAGTGGAGCCCACTGCCAAATATTAACTGCTGTATTGTCTCCAACAGGTTATATTGTAATATTTCATGATTAAATTGTAGATCTTGGAAATCAATTTATTATTTTATCTTCACAGGTGCTGGCGAATCAGGAAAAAGCACAATTGTGAAACAGATGAAGTAAGTTTTTTTTTTGCTGTTTCAGACAATGAGCTCTTGCTGCCTTTGAACTGTTTGCGACTCCTCAACAAAGATTTGTCTTTATTTATGTGATTGACAATATCATGATCTTTGTGACCCTCAATTACATGTGATGGACTTGAACCTTGATACTCCAAGTATTGCTTCAAGACACAGGCATGCCTTGGCATGATAGATAAAATAATTCAATACACTTACTGATAAGCACAGTAACCTTGGAATTTGAGTTGGAAAGATGCAAAAGGAGCCTCATATTTTGAGAGGTAACAGTGATTGCCATAAGAGAATTTACTTTTGACAATGAATACTGTTACTGAGACACCTCACTTGGTTGAGAGCAGCATATATTTAAAATGGGCTTCATGCAAGGTAAATTACTTTTCCAAGAGACATCAAGGTGCGGTTAAAATGGGGGAAATCTGGCCAAGTTAAAGCTATGGTGGCAGAAGGAATAGCTGCCAGTGATGAAGCAAGCATTTGGAGTGAGTCCAGTGTTCAAGAAGTGCAATCTTGTCCAAGGGTTTAAGATAAGAGGTTAAGAGTTTCCATATTACCTTCAGGCCAACTGGAAGGTCATCTCCCATAGTACTGGTATAACTTCATCGTTCTCTTTAACCAGCTTTCAATGAACTAGTTTCTAAAATTGTTAACATTCGGTCTCATAATTTGATGTTTCCATGAGATGACAACACACCTGAAGGCAGTGATCACCCACTGCATTCATGTATTCAGGCCTTCCAGACTAGTCAACTCCACTGTATAAAGGTGGACATTGTATTATGTTTGTTAAACGTATCAAAGCAATGGCTCAAAGTAATAAATTTTGTGTTTGGATATGAATTCGCAATCACTATTGCAGAGTTTGATTATTTTTCTTGTTCTGCAAATGATTTGTAATGACACTTTCCTGACTGGGACAGTCCTTCTCTGGGGCATTGCTTTTCCCTTGTAGTACCTCGATGTGCCAGTGTGATGATATGATCTGTATGGATGGCATTTAAAACAAAACCTTGGCACGTGTGACAAAAAAAGGTACCAATTTATAGATGGCTTGCAGTCACAGTGAGCACCAATTGTTTGCCAACTGAATCCCAACTAAGACCAAAGCTCATTACAGTACTCCTTCCCTGACATCCACTACCCTCATTTCTTTCCTCCCACTGCTGCTGCCCACCCACCCCCCAAATGCCACAAGCTCCAAGTCCTGGTTGTTCCTTCCCAAGGTCTTAGGCAGCTAGAATGTTGTGATTTACTGATCCAGGTGCACCAGAGCCACCAGAAGTTTCAAGGCAGCATGGGTTGCTGAAGGGGGAGATCACCCACAATGCACAAGCCAGGAGATTAGTTCCAGTGACTCTGCGAGGGCCCCATCAATATTTCTCAGCTCAGCTGTAAAATTGTTGCTAGTTTCAATCCTAGTGAATTTTTGAAATTGTTTGGGATGATAGCTGAGTGTGTTCCTGAAGAATAAAGCACTCATTGAAGTGACAGTTCCTGTTGGTTAATTTAATGTGCAAAATCATGTACTTCCTAAATAATTGCTTCATGCTCTTATTCTGGAATACCTATGAAACCATTTCAGTGCAGAGCAGCTGCAATTTGGATTGTTCAAGGTTTGTCATTCAATCTATATGTACTTTTTTTTTAATTGACTGATACGAGTCTTTTACAGTTAGCTCTCAGTTGTAACAGGTGCTTAGATGTTGAGCAGTGAGAAATTTGGGCATATTTTGTAGCATTGCTTTCCAGATCTTGGATATTAGACAGGTAACTAAGAGCGTAGATTCTAAGGCTATTCTTATAAATTCCATAGGATTATTCATGAAGACGGATACTCAGAAGAAGAATGCAGGCAGTACAAAGCTGTGGTGTACAGCAACACCATCCAGTCTATAATGGCCATCATAAAAGCTATGGGAAACCTGAAGATCGACTTTGGAGAGTCCAGCAGAGCTGTAAGTAAAATCAGAAGGTTAACTTAATGGAAGTTTCTTGTACAGGTGACCCTTCTGTTATGTATCACAGTTTTCTGTAATGTGAAGCCACATCATCTGTGCATCCATTGAGAAATGACAGTTGGAAAAAAAATCGTTTAATTTGCTTTTTTTAACACTCAGATTCTGTGAGTGTGAATTTTATTCCATATCTTAAATTTTTGTGTAGTAATTTGTGAATTCTGCAAAGGTGAGTTTCTTTAACCTGAATGGTTGTAACACAGCTGTTGCCTGTATACTAACTAAATTTTTATAAATGTGGAACAATAATGGGACAATTCTTGATTTTCTTAATGGGCATGAACTTGAACACAAAATTGCTAATAAAATGTTAGCATGATTAAATTTCCAAACACCTATTCTTCCTCCTTTTCTGTTTCTGTCATCTCCCTTTCTTAGCTTTTTAAAAACCCCTCTTAGTGTTTGTTCCTTTTCCCACACCCCTCTCACCATTTTTCATTTTCTGGCCCCTTGAGTATGCAGGATTTAAAAAAAAAATGTTTCTCAAAGCTATTGCAAAGGTTTTGAGTGGAGGCTAAGATGAAAAGCTTTCAACAATAAGCATAATCCATTCACACCAGCATCATCTGATGCTTGATGATGTCTCTGGCTTAGCAATCACTAAGTTGGAGGGAGTTAAAGGAAATGCCAACTTTATTTTTGTAGAGCTGATTCATGGGTGTTGCATTGATAATTACTCTGCTTTTAGTGAACAAAACTCCTTGAATTCATAAGTGATCCCAGACACGGTAGTGTAGCGGTTAGCGTAACACTATTACAGCACCAGCGACCCAGGTTAGATTCCAGCCACTGTCTGTAAGGAGTTTGTACGTTCTCCCTGCAACTGCATGGGTTTCCTCCCGGTGCTCTGGTTTCCTCCCACATTCCAAAGACAGTTAGGAAGTTGTGGGCATGCTACATTGGCGCCGGAAGTGTGGCGACATTTGCGGGCTGCCCCCAGAACACTCTATGCAAAAATATGTATTTCACTGTGGTTCGATGTACACGTTACTAATAAAAATATCTTATCTTTGTACTTCACAGCTTAAACTACAGTTTAAATACTTAGCTACCCAGTATTAAAACATGCAATAAAAGCAGTAGATGCTGGGGGAGAAAATAACAGGTCGGGCAGCATCTCTGCAGGGAGAAACAGTTAATATTTCAGGTCAGGCACTTCATCGGAAGTAGGAAAGAGAGAATGCAAATTTTGGCAGCAGAGAAGGTGGGGAGAGGGCAAAGGCAATGTCTGTTGATAGGGTGAAATCATGTTGCTGTTAAATAAAACCTACATTTGTTTTCTGGCAATTTCTTCGAAGATGTCATCTTTAATTGAGATGAAGAAATTTAAAGGAATAGTTGCCGTATAATCAAAGTATGACCAGCTTGAAATTGGTCCTTCTTGGAGCAGTAGTGGAGAAGTGACTTTGGGATGTGGCCAAGAGGGTAAGGGGGAGGTGGATTTAGGATGGCTGAATAATGGGGTGGTGGAGGGAAGGGAAAGAGAAAGGAATTGTGGAATTCTGTTTAAGCACCAGCACCCTGGAACAAAGTCAGATGGCTTGAACCATCATCTCTCGACGTTGTTGAATCATATTGCTTGAAATGAAACATGTTCCTAGTTTCTCCAAGATGGAATTTGTAGGGTTAAGTGGACAGCTGCTCATTTGATACCTCCAATATTTTGATATAGCATCTCGGGGATTATAGGATGTCTTTTGTGCTGTGAGTCACTTAAATCTGAAGTATTTCTTCATGACAAGGCAAGTTCCCAATTAATTTGATGGAATAGGTTTTTAAAGTACCATTACTGTTGCACAAATTTTGTTACCCTTCTGGGTATACTCAAAACTGTTACCTGTTTGACATAGTTTACCAGAGTGTAGCAGGTGTTGGTAGGAAATAGAGCAAGCATTTTTACATTTCAGTTTTACTGCGCTTTATTAAGTGCCTAATGGCTGAATCTTGCACAGTCCGTAGATAGCTCTGAAGTTCCTGATGATGCAGAAGTTACTCAATTCGCTCCGGTGACAAGCTGTTAATGAAAAGGGTGGAAGACATTTGCTGCTTTTGCACAGCTGTTGTTTGGACTGCCGAGTTCCAAAAGTAGTGAATTGCACCTTTACTCTTGTGCCAAGATCCCTCCAACCTGCATTGTCATTTTTGCATGTCTTTGCAAGATAATTATGGCATAAAGGTCATTCAGCTCATCTCAATCTTATCTGTCCAGCATTCAGTAATTTCACATCTATTGCTTTATTCGGAAATCCACTCCAAGAGGTCCTTTTGCATAAAGGAAGCATCATTAATATCGGTCCGCAATGTACCTTTAGTTACCTTGAAAATCCTTTCTCTTGCCCCATACTAGGATTTAGTTTAAAATTATTTTTCAGGTTTTCCTTTTGCATCTACTAAATGCTTATTGACTTCTAAGACGAGCTCTTTGTACAAATGGTACAAGAATAGGCCTTGAGGCCCGTCATTCCTGAATGGCATTTGTCAAGATCATGGCAATCTTGTTTTCCCATTCAGCACCTAACCCATAAAATCTAAAGCAACAAATAACCTGCTGGAGGAACTCAGCGGAGTGAATAACATCTGTGGGAGGAAAGGAATTGTCGAGGTTTCTGGTCGAAGCTCCCCTGAAATCCAAAATCTATCGATCTTTGTCTTGAATATGCTATTTAATTCAAAACCTATCATCCTTTAGAGTGGCAGTTTTGAAGGATTTAGAACCTCAGTGTATGTATTTCAATCTTAAATGTCTAATTCCTAGTCTCGAACATGTTGTCTTAGTTCTAGACTCTGCAGCTCGAAGAAACTGGCAGCCCGCCCATCCCAGGAATAAATCTAGTGAATCTCTTATGCACTGTCTACAGGTTCAGAATACTGTCCGTTAGAAAGCCCAAAAGTACATAAGAAGCCAGAACCTCACTTGCAATCTACAGTTTGCTTTGTGAAATGAAAGCAGAGAAATGCTGGAATTACTGATTAAGTCAAGGAATTGTTCTGGAGAGAAAAACCTCTGTTTGACTTTTCAACTGAAACATTAAATGTTCCTTTTTCCACAGTTACTGCCTGACCTGAGTATTTCTGGAATTTTCTATTTTGTGTTTGGATTTTCAGCTTCTGCATTTCTTTTTGTATGGACTTTGTTGATTACTTGCTCTGTTATGAATTGAAAACTAAATGCATTCAATCAGTGAGTCAACTTTATTCTCAGCCATCTCAATGCCACCCATGGATCGTGTGACTTTTTTTTCCCCTTCCTGCCCCCGCCCCCACAAAATGACCTTTTCTTCCTATACCTAGTGTGTGGAACTTTTCCCTACCCATGTTTCATCCAACTTTTTCTGTAACTATTTAATTCCACAGGCTGTTCCAGTTTGATATCAGCAGATATGATCAATTGTAATGAGTTAAGATCCATTTTAATTATGTCGTAAGTCAGTAAACATTCAGCTTGTAATTGATCTTTTATCTTTTGCGACACTGAGAAATCTCTTGACCAATAAAATAAAAATTCTGCTGATGCTGGAAATATACCAAAGCAGAAAATTAAGTTGAGCAGCATCTTTGCAGATTTAAGATTTCAGGATAACAAGTTCTGATCAAGTCATCAACATGAAAGGTTAATTGTTTCTCTCTCTGCAGATGCTCCCTGACTTCTTGACAACTTCTGATTGTATGCTGGAAGCTATAAAGGCTATGAGGATTTGGTAGTAAATTTGTATTGGTTCTCTGGCAGCCAAATGATAGGAATTAGCTTTTTCAAATTGAGGTATACTTTGGTTACAGCACAGAAGTAGTGCATGCCAGTTTGTTGAATCCATGCCAGCTCTATACAAGATCAATCAACTAGTTCCTCTCCCATAGTCCTGTAAATTCTTTAAGGTAATTATCCAGCTCCCTTCTGAGTTCCACAATTGAATCTGCCTCTGCTACTGTTACTGGCAGTGCATTCCAGACTTCAACCACTTACTGTATAAAATCTTTTCTTTGTGTTTATTTTGGTTCTTTTGGCAATCAACTTCATT
Organism: Rhina ancylostomus; assembly: GCA_030265395.1. Lineage (NCBI taxonomy): Eukaryota > Metazoa > Chordata > Chondrichthyes > Rhinopristiformes > Rhinidae > Rhina > Rhina ancylostomus. The sequence goes on along the minus strand of JARFYF010000094.1, from coordinate 11,254,900 downwards.
CTCTGTCTAATAGATTTGGCCTTTCTGCCAATGGGAAGGGCTTTACCCTATCTACTTTGTCTACATCCTCCATGAACTTAAATACCTCCATCAAATCCCCTTTCAGCTTCAGCTTCTCCAGTATGTCTGAGTTGCTGAGCGCCTTCATCCTTGGAACCATTCTAGTACACCAGCATGGCCCAGACAGTGCTTCAGTTAGTGCTGTTGCTGCATTGGCCAACTGGGTTCAATCCTGACCTCTGGTTCTGTCTGTGTAAAATTCCATTATTCCCACAGCTAGGAAGGTAAATTATTCCTAATGTAGGTAGGTGATAGGAGAATTAAGGAGTTGATGTGCAAGTGAGAGAAGGTAGTTTAAGGGAACCAGTTGGGGGAATGGGATTGTTCTGAGAGCCAGTAAATAAACAATGAGCTGAATGGCCTCTTATATTGTAAGACCACGTGAGAAATAATTACTACACCATCTCTCAGATCCTCAAATGCTACTGGAATTAAACATGATATTTGATCTGTGGCTTAAACATTTTTTTAATAAAGTTCATCTCATCTCCTTGCTTTGGACTCCATGCCTCAATTTATGAATTCCTGGATCTCTCGTACTTTTCCAACCACTCCAAAGATATCCAGCCCTTTTTACCCAGGGGTTCCTCTGTTCCCGTATACCCTATGAAGTGTGCCATTTTGGATACCTGGCTCATGTATTCCTGTTTATTTTGCCCTATCTACTTTGTCTAAATCCTCCATGAATTTAAATACCTTTATCAAATCCCCGTGCATCAACGCAATAATATACAGCACTTATTCTAATGGCAGAAATTTACCACATCTGAATTGTGGCTGGCTTATTGCAATAGGTTTTATTAAAACCCAAGATGTTTAGGAGGATTATATTTGGTTCTCAGTGTAGGTTTTAAACCATCCTTAAATCATTTTACTCACTTGATTGGTGAAAAGTGAAGTTAAGTGATTTAATAAAAATTAGAGTGCAGTTGGCTAGATCTTGTTCAGGAGCTGCAGATATATGCAGTTCATGAGGGATAACATTTTAATTGCTTTTTAATGACCTCGGCTCAATGCTGGCCAGTTAAGCAATTTTCAGTGGCCTTTTGGGCTTTACTTCCCTTCCCTTCCCCTCCCTCACTGCCACTGCCCCCGCCACAGTTTGTGTTTGTGTTTGTGCAGAAATGTAGTGCTGCAGTAGATTTAAGTTAATTTGTCTTTGACTTCTGGGCAGCAAAGGTTCTTGGCCCTTCATTCCAATTGGACAAAATTCTTGGTAAAGTTCCTAGGAAATTGAGTCCAGTTGGAAATTAGCAATGGTCCTTGGATTAACAAGATCCCCTGAGAGCAGAACAAGACTAAAGAAAGAATAATACAGTTCTGTTTCTCTCTCGTTCTGTTTCTCTCTCGTTCTGTTATTAAGGCTCCCTTTTCCTATTCTGAATATAGTGAAGTTGGAAATTCTCTTTCCCAGTATGTAGTTTAAAAAAACAGTCATATCTGGGCGTGTATACAAAAGAGTTTAGTATCTGCTGCATCCCTTGCAGAACAAACCTTTCTGGAACACGGCACATGGCCTGAATTAAAATGTGGTGCCAAGTTTCAGAACTTTACAAATATTTTGAGAAATCTCTTGGGGGTTTAGACTTTCAGTAGTGATATTTTGCATAACTATTATGAAAAGTAAGCTTGAAAAATTTATAAAAGAGAGTTCAGTCATTGAAAAGTCTGAGTCCCCTTTAATTAAAATGGTATATACGAGTTAAGAGTAGCCTGCTGGAAAAGTGTCATAAGATGCACCATGTGTACAGTCAGCCTGTGAAAAGGCAGAATGGGTTATGTTCTGGGTGTGTACCCTTGATCAGAATTTAACTATTTTTGACTTCTTTGTGTGGTTTGAGATCATTAATTCTATTGGGTGTCTACTAACATCTGCAGTAACCAGAATTAACAAAAAGTCTCTTAATTTCACAATCATTTATAAAGAATTCTTAATGAAAGGGAGAAGAGAGTCGTAGTTTAATCATGCCAGAATAAATAACAATTCTTACCTTTAATTGTTGTGGAGTGTCTTTCTTCAAATTTGCACTCACCTCTTAAACTGGAAGCTTCAATATTTTGTCCAGAATAGGGTTCAAAACTTGAGTGAGACATTGCATGTGTTTCTGTTTTGGCTGTTGGAGTCCCAGTGGCAATCAGTTTGAACAATATGAATTTAGTTTCTGGAGAGCATTGTCTCTATGTACAGCAGCAGGGCTTATAATTTGGTTCAATATGGAGTTAAATTGGCAGTCACACTGAGGTCATGATGAAAGCTGGTATGTATGTCATTGAGGAACAAAATACTGCAGATGCTGAGAAATCAGAAATGAAAACAGAAAAATGGAAATACAGGTCAACCAAGAGTAAATTCCTTGGAGCAAACTTTTATTTTTGAACAGCTGAGCTGTTCTTGATATAGAATGCTGGGTTATGGCTTTTCTTGGTATTGTAGCACGCCAGGATGATCCTTTTGGGGAAAGTACATTTAATTTGATTTGGGGCTTGTGGAGGAGAGGGAAAATCAAATACATGTAGGTGACCCCAGTATTTCTGGGTGGTTGCATTTCTAGAAAACTGTCCATATCGCAATTTTCCCTAACGCAAAGCCGCATCATCTCTGCATGCATGACGAAATGTGTCAAAACACTTGTTTTGGGGGG
>JARFYF010000094.1:11222297-11235184 GCA_030265395.1 Rhina ancylostomus | reverse complement strand
TTGAAACTAATTGCATTATGGTCACTGGACCCAAAATGCTCACCTACGCATACTTCTGTCACCTGACCTGCCTGGTTCCCTAATAGATCAAGTATTGCATTCTCTCTCATTGGTACCTCTACGTATTGATTTAGAAAACTTTCCTGAACACATTTGACAAATTCCAAGCCATCCAGCCCTTTCAGTGTGGGAGTCCCAGTCGAAATTTAAAATTCCCTACTATTACAACTTTATAACCAACTTTTCCCTACATCTCTTTAAGTAAGTGGTACACAACTGCGAAGATGTGACCCGAACAGAATGTGCTGCCTCACTAAAGCAACACTTCCTGTATAAGTCATTAAAACTAGGATGAACAATATCTAGTGCCACTGTTTGAGGAATGCAAAACAGGGTTAAGATTAAGCTGATGAAATATAATTGAAGTGTAGTTGTTGTTTTAATGTGGTAAGCTGAGCAGATAACAAAAATTAGAAATGAGAAATAGGAATAGGCTGATTGCCCTGAAGCTGTTCCATCATTTAGTAAGATCATAGTTGATATGTAGATAGGATGCAAAGTTGGGCTGAGAAGTGTCAGATGCAGTTCAACCCAAATAAGTGTGAAGTGGTTCATTTTGGTAGGTCAGATATGATGGCAGAGTTATAGTATTAATGGTAGGACTCTTGGTAGTGCGGCGGATCAGAGGGATCTTGGGGTCCAAGTCCATAGGACACTCAAAGCAGCTGCACAGGTTGACTTTGTGGTTAAGAAGGCATATGGCATACTGTCCTTCATCAATTGGGAATTGAATTTAGGAGCCGAGAGGTATTGTTGCAGATATATAGGACTCTGCTCAGACCCAACTTGGAGTACTGTGCTCAGTTCTGGTCGCCTCACTACAGGAAGGATGTGGAAGCCATAGAAAGGGTGCAGACGAGAGAGGTACAAGGATGCTGCCTGGATTGCGGAGCATGCCTTACGAAAGCAAGTTGAGGGAATTCAACCTTTTTCCTTGGAGCGACGGAGGATGAGGGGGGACCTGATAGAGATATGAGATGATGAGAGGCATTGATCGGGTAGATAGTCAGAGGCTTTTCCCCAGGGCTGAAATGGTTGCCACAAGAGGACACAGATTTAAGATGCTGGGGAGTAGGTATAGAGGAGATGTCAGGGGTAAGTTTTCTTACTCAGAGTGGTGAGTGTGTGGAATGGGTTGCTGGCAACGGTGGTGGAAACAGATACGATAGGATCTTTTGAGAGACTTTTGGATAGGTACATGGAGTTGAGAAAAATAGAGGGCTATAAGTAAGCCTAGTAATTTCCAAGGTAGGACATGTTCGGCACAGCTTTTTGGGCCAAAGGGCCTGAATTGTGCTGTAGGTTTTCTATATTTCTAATTCGGCACAACATTGTGGGCCAAAGGACCTGTTCTGTGATTGATACTGTACTGTTATATGATCTACTTCCCCATACCCTCAACTTTTGAGTACCTTACAGACCAATTATCTCTCCATCTCTGCCTTAAACATATTAATTGATTCAATGTATGCAGTTTTCTGATGTAGAGAACTTTAGAGATTAACCCCCTTGTGGAAGAAATTGTATCTCCTCTCCACCCTAAATGGGCAAATGCTCATTCTAAAACTTTCCCTCCTCAGCGCTCAGAAGCAACTATATAATAGTGGTCAGATAATCTGTTTTTGAATGTGATACGACAAACAGATATTGGTCAAGACATCAGGAAGAACTCCCTTGCTTTTGGGAGCAATACTGCAAGTTCTTTATCATCCATCTGTGAGGTCTTACTGGACTTTGATTTAACATTGCATTTGAAAGAAAGAAATCCTCATGGGTACTAACCAGAATATACCTGTGAAATAAACACTGAATTTTTAAAAATTTCATTGTTTCCACCGTCATATTTCTATGACTTACCATGTGTGGCATTTTTCTTTAACAAGAGCTGTCACCCAGTTTGACACTCTGGTGTTTGCTGTGTACATCAATATGGTTGTTGAGATGTTTAAGTAGAGGACCAGAGCAAAAATGAAAGCGTTAAACTGCTTAAACCAGCTAACTTTCAAAGTAAATGTTGAGGTTTCACAGATATTTTTAAAAAAAATGAACATTTCTTCCTTAAAATATGGAAGCTTGTCAATGATGGAAGCTGAGCCAAAAATTGAGATTGTATTTGTGAACCAGGCTGAAGGTAATTAAGTTGTTAGATATGAATGTGTAATATCCTGAGGAGCAGTGTGCATCTGGCATTAGAGGTTTCACAAGATCTTCTGGCTGCTGACATATTTATGGAAGTACCATTTTGCCTGCATCCTTCCTCTTACAGAAAAGAGAAAGTAAAGGAACAGTGTGACCCTGGACAGTGTCCCAGCACTTCAAAGCATCCAAGTTTCATTTGAAATTTCCTCCTCTTTGCAAGGAAGCAGGTAGTGAGGAGGACACGAGAGAACATATTTCAGATATCCTCTCAGGAAGTTGAAGTTCACAGATACATGTCAATGGGCTGGAGCCAGATTCTCCCTCCCATTCTCTGCACTCCTTCTGAAGGATGGGAAGAGAAAATACTGAGGGAGGAGACTGGGGAATTAAGTATGTACACTATAGTTCAGTTTCCCACCAACATCCAAAACTACTTGAAAACTTGTTTATCAGATGGCCTGGAGGCTCGAATGTGTTACAAGGCAATAACGTAACATGGCATTAAACCAAGACTTTTCACGCAGTCATCTATCTTGCCTTTCTGCTTATCATCCTCTAGAACAACATTAGAAATTGGGCAAGGAAAGAGGCCACTGTGGTGGTTTGTAATTTTGTCTCGAGAAAGATCTGAGTACTACCTGAGTCATGGAGCTCACTCTGGCAAACACACGTACCTGGCAACAACTTTTATCTTTAGGTTGTTTGCCAAACTCTTCCGTGTTCTTTAAAATTTAAAAGAGGGAAATGCTATTCAGATTTCATTGGATCCCAAACAAATAAATTAACTGTTTGTGGGGAAGTGAATAAGGAGTTCCTGGTCTGGTTCTCCTAGCTTCATTGTGCATTTACAATGAAATTCTGCTTAATCAAACCTTCATCCCAATTGACTGGATTTCCCAATGAGTCCTCCACACTTGGACAATACAGTTTAATAAATGCCTAGCATTAGGTGTGCCATTAGCTGTCTGGAATCCTTCCCCATGCCTCTTCTCCACCAGTAATCTCCTATCCATCCCTTGTCCTTGCCTTCCACCCCACCAGCCTCCACATTCAATGGATCATCCTCCAGCAACAAGATTCTACCACCATTATACATCATCCCCGCCCGTCCTCTTCCAGCATTTTGAAGGGGCTCTTTCCCTCTTGACTCCATGGTCCCTTCTTCCATCTTCACTAGCCACTCCATGCAACCACAGGCAATGGAGCACTTGTCTTTTTATCTCTTCTGTCTCAATCCAAGGACACAGTCTTTCCAGGTGAAGTAGTGGTTCAGTTGCACTTCCAATTTGATGCTCTCAACATGGTCTCCTCTGCACAAGAGAAATCAAATGTACGTTTTGCACAATGCCTATGTTCAACTTACAAGGGTGACTTATAACATTCAGTCATGGGTCACCTTAAATGCTTCATCCCACTACCTCTCTGTTTACGGGCCCCAATTGTTCCTAAACGTAGTCTTGAGGAACACTCATCTCATTTTCAGATTAGGCATGATACAACTTTCAGGACTTAATGTTAGTTTAAGAATTTCAAGTAACAGCCCCACCTCTATTACCCTTACCCCACCCCATTTTTGTTTCTTCTGGCAATGTGACTGTACTCCCTGTTTCACTTTGTGGTTCAAATTATTTCCATACCAATGTGTTCCAGCTGTTGGTTTTCAAAGTAATTGTTACTTGACAGCTTTGGTCTGCACCATATCACAGGTATTCCTTCTGTTCTCTTCATTTCTCCCTCTATGCAACTTAGCAGAAATGTGTCTCTTACATCCAGCTGTTGACCTAAAATGCTCACAGCTTCTCTCCCTACTGACACTGCTTGGCCTGTTGAGCACTTCCAGTGTTTTGCTCTGTTCTTCTAGATTTCCAGCATCTGTAGTTTTTTTTTGCTCCAATCCTACCCACTCTACTGCCATTCCTTAATCTTTGGAACTTTGTCAAAGAGTTCCTAATCATCTGTCATGTTATTTCTTTAAAGCTCAGTGTCTGATTTTGCCTGTGCCTCTGTGAATGCCTTGAGATGTTTAAATCTCAGAATGACAACTGAGGGATTTAGATTCAAGTAATTGAATAAAATCTGAAATAATAAAAAGGTTGTATTAGTAATGATGACCATGAAACTGCCAGACTGCATTAAGACCTATCTAATTCAATGATGTGCTTAGAAATTTGTGACAAGGAAGTTTGCTATTGTTAAAGTGGTTTGGTTATATGACTATTAACTGCCTTGTGAAATGGTGCAGCAAGCTACCTGGTTATGTGTTTTAACCCATTTGCAAGACCAACACTTATTGCTCATGAGGAGGTGGTGATGAGCTGTGACCTTGAACTTCCGCATTCTTCTGTGCTCCAACAAAGTTGTTGGGTTTAGATCCCTTGATGAGGAAGGACTGGCAATGTCTTTCTGAGCCAGGAGGGTGTGTTGACTTGGAGGGCGCTAGCAGGTGCTGGTGTTGTCAAGTGTCTGAAGTCTTTGGCTTTGCTGTGGTGGCCTTGGATTTGGGAGGTAATATTAGAGTAGCCTAGATGGTGCACGCAGTAGCCATGTGTCATTGTTGGAGGAAGTGGATGTTCAGGGTGATAGATCTGGTACTATAATGGAGCATTTAACAATGGACAGTAAACGCTGTCCTTGTCTGCAATGGCCACATCCCACGCATGAAAAAAATGTATTTTTAAACATAATAAGTTCAATTTGTAGCTGTATAGAGATGTCTGTTCAATGCAGTGAGACATGAAAACTGATTAAAATCAATTGACAGTTGTTGCATCAGTGGTTTCCAACTATTAAAATCTGCTAAAATATTCTGACCATTAAATAAGATGCATGTCATGAATAATTTGAGCACCAATGTGGCTTCATTTAGTTGGGCATTCTCTGATCACAGTCAGAAGGCAGATAGTTTTCATCTAAGGTCTCCTGAGTACAAGGACAAAGTCCCTCACTACTGTTCTGGTGTTAAAAATGAAACATTTGATATTGGCACAAATACAGAGACGCAGCACCGAAGATGTCAGTGTGGCTTGAAAAGGGAAGATGTTAAACTGGGAAGACCTTATCCAATCAAAAATCTGATTGATCTTTGACTAATGGCAAGTCTACAAAAAATTGCTGGTGATCTTAGCATCTGCAAAGGTGCCAGGACTGCAACTTGTCATGTTTGGCATCTGTATTTGAGTGAGAAACTGAATATTGCTTATACTTGTGGACCATCTCCCTTGGGCTCTTTCTTTTCTACTAATCTTCCAGCAATGTGACCATAGAGACAGACCTGCTGAGATTATGTACTGTGAATGAAAGCAGCTGCAGCTCCATGTTGGAGGTTTAACAGCCGTAAAGAAGTAATGTTGTTAAGATTAACACCTCCATACCGTTGAAATCAGAGTTGTGGGCAAGAATCTGGATGAGCACTGATGATACATGGACAGCAAGAGGATAGACTGTCTGCCTCGAGTAAAAATGTTGAAGATAGTATTTGATATGTTGTGGTTTAAAATTGCTGTGCAATAATTGCTGAGTAATGAGATTTTTTTCTGCTGTTCAACCTGTTGGTGCTAAAATAGCACACTTCCAGATCAGATAAAGAATTAAAATACAAATATATAAAATTATAAGGGGCATAGACGCAGTAAGTGGTCAGAGTCTTTCTTCCAGGGTGTAATTGTCAAATAACTGAAGGGTATATGCTTAAGGTGGGGGGGGGGGGGGGGTGGAATTTAAAGGAGAGTTACAAGGCAAGTTTTTTTTCCCACACAGTGCCTGAAACGCTGTTAAGGGAAGTGGTGGAAGTAGATGCAATAGCAATGTTTAAGAGGCATTTGGACATTTGCAAGAACAAGCAGGGAATGGAGGGATATAACCCTGCGCAGGCTGATGGGATTAGTTTAAATCGACATCATAGTCAGCATGGACATTACGGGCCAAAGGGTCTGTTCCTGTGCCATCCTCCAATTTCAGAAAAGCATGGCTACCACAATAATGTATTTTTTCTATTCTCGCAGCCTTTCATCAGTCTCTTATTTTTCTTCTGCCAATTTTCTATGAAATGCATGGACACCTTTGTGGATGTCAAGGCCCATTTTCAGAACCTGTACCCTGGAGAAATAAGCAGAGGCTTTCTGAATTTAGGACAAGATTTCCAAATGACTAATCCCACCCTCGAGACCTGATTCATTGAGCTGGCTAGTTTTGAAGGTGCTTGTGATTTCCCCCGTTTCTACCCCCCCCCCCGTCAGGTTTAAATCTTGCCTAGTTCACATTGTTTTCTGTTTGTGCTGGAACAGCTCACCTGATGATGTTACTTCTGATTCAGCGATGGAATATCTATTGCTCACATTACAAGAGAAAGCTCAGAAAATCAAATTCTTTAAAGGTGCTCTTCCTGTTCGTCCATGAAAAATAACATTTCAAATTCCTGTGCACTTTCAGTAACTTTGGCAAAATTCTCTGCCCCTCTTGAAATAGATTTCATTTAATGATGCATGCACCAAGTAACTTTGATTGCATTTTTGTAAACAATGCTTTTTAAATTTTGCATCTCCATTCTTGTGTCCTCTGTTCAGTCTTTGTCAGCTTGCTTATACCATCTGCCTTTCCTCTCTCCACTGCCCTTGAAATAGTTAATTGTATTCCCTACGTGAGGCATTAGGATCTGTCCTTGCAAGTAATTAGCACTACTCTGTAACTGGGCATTGGGAACTGAACATGAGGTTTACAGTTTTTTTCTAAAAAAATGTCAGACTCCCGTGGTGTTTGCCTCAGTCAAGCTGTGTGCTAGAATAGTGATCAGCCAACTAACGCAGATGCCAGATTGTACTTAGATTATTCATATCACTTTTACTTTTGAAAAAAATTAACCTTTTCTATACTTCGCTTTCTGTACATTGTGTGCCCAGCTGTGGCTGGAAGACACACTATTGCAGGTTTAGGGTAACAAACAAACAAACAAACTCAGCGGGTCGAGCAGCAACTGTGGGAGGCAAGGAACTGTCAATGTTTTAGGTCAAAACCCTGCATCTTGACCCACTGAGTTCTTAAGATTGTTTGTTGCTCCCAGCAGGGGGAGGGTGGCAGTTCCAGCACTATTGGAACAAGGTATCCAACACCTGGTAGTAGATATGCTGGCAGCTTGAATTGAAGGTTCTTCAACGTAGAGATGGGTTTCCATGCGGACAGTTGGCAAGCCATCACCCAGTAATTCCATCTCACCCTTATTAAGGAAATGCTCTAGTAATATTTTTTTGTTCATTCATGGGATGTGAATGTCGCTGGTGATGCCTGTATTTATTGTCCATCCCTTTTTGTCCCTCACTTGTCCCTGAACCAAGGAATCTGTTGAAAACCAGCCAGCCACATCAGTAGGTCTGAAGCCCCATGTTGGTCAGATCAGATAAATTATCCTTCCTTGAAGGACATCCTGGTAAGTTTATGGTTGTTTTTGCTTGTTTCTTGTGAATTCCTGATTGAGTTCTTGGTCTGCCCCTCAAGATTGAGGATGACTTGCTTGCACTCTAGTTTGGTGGGTTTAAAGATGGTTGATGGAGGCTAATTTAGGATCAATGCACACCTCCACAGATGGGGTAAGAGGTGGCAGGTGGGTGGTAGTTTGTGAGATGACATACTTCTTCCAATGCGTATGATCGTGTTCTGTGTGCTGCTGATGCATGGGCGTGCATCCTCAATGGGGAGGTTGCATTTCTTCAAGGAGGCATTTCTCAATCTGCCTGGTAATCTCCTTCCATGAATGATTTCTGAATTAGAGTACCTCTTTTCAGAATGCAGTGTTGGGCAGGTGGTCAACATGACTGGTGCAGTGTAGCCAACTGAGTAACCAGAGCCTCGGTGCTAGGGATGTTGCCCTGGGAGAGATCACTGATGTTGGTCTGCTTATTCTTTGAGTGAATTTGTAGAATGTTGTGGAGACAGCATTGATGGTTTCTGGCCAGTGCCTTGAACTACCTGCTGTAGGCCTCAGAAGCATATAGGAGAATGGGGATTACTGTTGCTTGGACTATCATGAATTTTAGGCCTGGTGTGAAGTCTAGCTCTTTTAAAAAAAACCCTTTTCCTTGATCAGTCTGCAGCTCTGCTGGTGCATTGAAGGCACTGATGAATTTCACCTTTGAGAGGTGGCTCCTGAGATATGGGCAGTTATCTATGTTTTCTAGCATCTTGTGAACCTTTATTGTCGGAGTAGTGTGACAGGTTTATAAAAAGAAACCTTGGTCTTTATCGACTACAGACTAGGGTCCTTCCACTACTGGATATTGAGAGGCTGATCCCGGTGGGGAAGCCCCTCAAACAACAAGAGTCCATCGTCCCGGGGGCCACTTTGAGTGGCAATGGTGCTATGTAAAGAAATTAAGTGTTAACACTACTGAATGTGTACTTTATGAATAAAGTTTATTTTTGAAGTAGAATATAAGTAACCCTGATCTTGTGAATGTTGAGAGTAGAATCTGTCCACTCATGCTTTGGTAAGTGAGTTGCTAATATTGACACATGGGACTGCAGTCGTCTGAATCTGGAGCAACACACAAAATGCTGGAGGAGCTATGAGTCAGGCAGCATCTATAGAGGGAAATGGACAATTAAGGTTTCGGGTTGAGCCCTTCATCTGGACTTGTGTTGCTAATGTTTTGAGCTCAGTTCTGACGTAATGATTTACTAAGGTGAAATTACAGGATATCTCGAAGGTTTTACCTCAGTGACTATCATATTTTTCCCCCATTGCTCATCCCTTGGTAAACTGGAGTTTATTGTTCCCATCCAGGGAGGTCATTGGCTTTATTGGGTGTGTAGGTGACAAACCTATGTAGCATCTGAGAGAGAGAGAGGCTAGAGACCTGGCGACCCAAGGAATAGTTCAGACAATCTGGTACAGTAGGGTAGGTAACTGATATTGTAGAATCTGCATTTTCCTGTAATATTCCAATTTAATTAGTGCCATGTAAATTACTTGAAGATAAATAACCTAGTTGTCATGGAATTCTAGCTTGTCTCATTAGTGGCCCAGCTTTCTGGCTGTTAGTCTGGCAGCAAATTCAGACAGTTTTAACAACGTATCGTGCTCTGGCAGTGCTGTTATTTTCGTTATTCTCAGCATGCATCAAAGATGAAATCTTGCATTCTGTTCTGAATTTAACTTGAACAATGTTCACACATAGCTGAGAATTTGTTGACCATAGTGCCAACCTTTTCCCACCTCATCGTGGAAGGAAAATGACCCCACTGGACAATTCCTGTGGAAATATAAATGGAGAAACAAAGGATGCAGATGTTGGAATCTAGATGAAAAACACGATGATGCTGGAGGTAGAAATGCAAATAGCTGTTAATTACTTAATGACTGACGACAGATAACTGTCATCCATCAGACCACATAAAGGACAACAAAGGTACTAGAGTTACTGACATCCACTGATTAAACGCAAACCACATTTTAATATTCAGTGTAAATACACATTGGTGTGACCTGCGATTTACCAGTGGAGCATGAGTGGGTGTTAACATTGCCTGAGATGAACATATACAATATTGTTAGGAATAGAACTTTATTTTCTTTATCCTTTTTGTTTCTAGACCCTGGTATAAAATGAAGAATGAATAATGGAAATATAATTTTCTTTACATTGAAAAACATTTTGGTCTAATTCTACATTCCTGTTTCACGTAGTTAATTGAAACAACTTTTGCATGCACCTTGAAGTGCAGTTCATTCTTTCTCTTTGTTGCTACAGTGTAGTGGACAACATGAATATGAGAACTCTTCTGGATTCCAGAATATGGGTCCGAAGAAATAATATGCCTCTAAATCTTCTTAGAAAAAAAATTAATCACTGGAATCAGATATACATATGGCATTACTTAAAGGTTAAGTTTTTCACAATATTTGGGTGTTGCTGGCAAGCATCCTTAGTTAACCTTGGAGTGGTGGAAAACTGCCACCTGGATCTATTGCAGTCCTTCGAAGATGCTCTCATAGTGCTGTTGCATAAGGAGTTCCTGGATTTTGAGCAGTCACAGTGAAATATTTATCAAGTTAGGACAGTAAATGTTTTGGAGATGCATGGTGCTTCTGTGCACCTGCTTCTCTTGTCCTTAACAGCTTGGGAGATGCCATTGAAGATGCCTTGCCAAGTTGTTGCAGTCCATCTTGTCTTGTGCTGCAGGGACTGAATGATCAAATGGGGTGATAATGTGAGTTTACAATCCAGTCGCACAACCTGTATTGTACTGAACAAGGTAAAGGAAGAACTCAGCGAGTCAGGAGCATCTGTGGAGAGAAATGCACAATCGGCGTTTTGGATCAAGACCCTTCATCTGGACCAGTCCAGATGAATGGTGTCTATCAGAAACGTCGACTGTCCTTTTCCCTCCACAGATGCTGCCTGAGCCACTGAGATCCTCCAGCACCTTATTTGTTACTCCAGATTCCAGCATCTGCAGTCTCTTGTCTCTCCTGTACGTATAGTGCTGAACTCATTGGAGTTACCACTGAATACAAGATACAAAATCCAACATTTTACTGTTAAAAGCTAGTAGCTGGCATAGTAGCTAGTTCTGTTGTGCCACTTTTTCTTTGCTCCAGTAGTCCTGGCCCTGCAGCCATTGATTAGCATTGGGTCTGGTTCCATCTGTGCGTGAGCCTTAATAGTAGGCTTAGGTCAGTCAGTTTGATGAGGAGCACAACCTGAACTTACCTGTCCTCATCCTGCAACTGAGAAAAACTGAGAAACATCAGGTACTTGAAGTGGAGTGCAATTGTAACATCCTAGCTGACGGAGGTTGCATCAGGTTGAACTCTGGTTTGGTTCACATAGCTTTTGGCTTATGGTTTCCATTTCAACATGCTTTTTGTCAAGGTAGCCAGCATTTTAATTTTAACCTTGTTTTACAATTGGCAAATCAGAAAAGAAGTGAGATATTGATTGTTTAATGGTAAGGGGGAGGAGTTGATGCAATGCAGTGTATTGTAGTGCGAGCACACAGTGCACTCTATGACCTTGCTGATAAGTGCACAAGAAAACTGGTGATTATGATCTGATTGCCACAAGTTTAATCAGTAAATAATCTGGTCATTACTGGAAATTCTGGTTGCAGTGTATGTGTCTGAAGGCTGCACAGAATTACATGGCCCACAAAATTATGCATGAAGAAATTATATAATGGGATAATAGCTACATAATGTTTCTCTGAAATTCCTCTCTTCTGTTTTAATGGAGGCAATATCTAAGAGAAAATGATGTTCATATCTCACAGCATAATTTCAAGAGCATTGAGAACAGGAAAAAGAAAATGATTTCAGCTAACACCAAACACCTGAAGTTGCAATATCAGTGGGACCTCAATGCTATTGATTGTTTAACACCCAAACTAGTTATTTATATGACATGCAGTAATGAATTATTTGTTACTTGTCATCTATTAGTCTGTGCCTGTGTGTCTCGGCAAAAGCTGCTTGATTATCAGAGGAGCTGCAAATGGAATTGAACCTTGTGCAATCATCAGTGATCAATGCCCTTTTCGTGCAGTGAGATTTATTGCTGAAACTTGATCAGCCTGGACCTGAGTTGATTGGTCCTTAACTTTGAATTTCATCATTTATCTGAAATACAACAGGGCCAGCCACACACAACTGTGACTACAGAGCAGATTAGAGGCTCTACACTGCAGAGAACCACTCCTCACTCCACCAGTCCTTTCCACCATGTACAATAAGTCATCACACACATACTTGACAGTTGTGTGATGGGCTGTTCTCTACTTGTCAGAGTAAATGGAGCTCAGACAACAATCATGAAGTTCAAGGACAAAGCAGCCCATGTGGTTGGCACCCAACCATTGCCAGTGCACCGAGATTGCAGTGTATGTTATGGAAAAAGTGCACTGCTGTCATTCACCTAACCTACACCGACAACTCCTAGATGTGCAATCTCTACCAGCAATAGATGCAGCAGGCGTGTGGGAACAACAACTCCTGACTCCTCTCCAAGTTGAATACCATTCTGACTTGCAAATATGTTTCCATTCTGTTATGGTCATTGGGTCTGATTGCTGGAATCTCCTGCCCAACAGCACTGTCAGAGAATACCTTCACCACATTATCTGCACAGGTTCAAGTAAGTGGTTCACCACCACCTTCTCAGTGTCACTGAGAAACGGAAAAATGGGGAGAAAAAAATTGACTTTATCAGGAATGTCATTGAAAGTTGATTATTGGTGCATAGTTTTTGCTCATCCTTATCCTCATTTAGTGTTTGTTTTTTTCTACAAAAGAAAAATCCCCTTTAATCCCTGTACTATGAGCACAGCTTTTATCAATAGTGGTTGGTTTTCAGGACCATGAATGCAGTTGCTGATTGGTTTACAAAAAGTTACAGTGGACTAAAGTGAGGAAGGGCAAGAGAACAACTTCTTCGAATAAAATATTGAGTAGTCTACTGAGGTGTTGGAAGTGTGAAATAAAAACAAAAGTGCTGGAAATGCTGTATGGAGAGTGAACATTTTCTGTTGATGACCTTTCTTCAGAACTAGGTTGAATGTTTTTAAATTGCAGTGAAAGTGGGAGCAAAGCAGAGAGAACTAAAGAAATGCTCTGTGATAGAGCAGAGAGGTTGACAAAGTGGTGCTGGGTCAAAGGGTTGTGGAAGCAAATGTATGTTTGGGAGGAGATGCAAAAGGTGAAA
>JARFYF010000094.1:11201474-11212776 GCA_030265395.1 Rhina ancylostomus | reverse complement strand
GCACAGTGTATTAAGGTAGTACAAGGTAAAACAATAACAGAATGCAGAATAAAGTGTAACAGCTACAGAGAAAGTGCAGTGCGGGTAGACAATAAGGTGCAACGTCATAACGAGGCAGATTGTGAGGTCAAGAGTCTTATCATACTAGGGAATCATTCAATCATCTTAGAACAGTGGGGTAGAAGCTATCCTTGAGTTTGGTGGTACATGCTATTAGGCTTTTGTATCTTCTGCGCGATGGGAGAAGGGAGAAGAGACAATGTCTGGGGTAGGTGGGAATTTTGATTACACTGGCTGCTGTACTGAGGTAGCAGAGAAGATTTCCAATGGTCCGTGTTAAAATTAGTTATGTACGTACCTCTCTATTTTACCACTTAGTGATAAAATAGAGAAGGTCAGAGAAAATTATTCTTGACTTACATTATTGTACTAACAAAAAAAAATCTGCACTGGTTGGTGACATGTTACCAAACCTAAGCCGTGTGCTTTTGAAATTAAGCACTTCGGTAAGCAATTCATCAATACAAGAAACTGATCCACTGTGTAAAACTACTTTAAGCTGATCATGAAGTGTGGGGAGCTTTAGTTTTATGGGAAATTATGGGTTGGTTGGCATAATTTGTTTCACATGTGTGTTAGGTGTTTTGAATTTGCTGAGCTTAAAATTACACTTGTAATACCACATATATCATTCACTTGACTGAACTTTTGAAGAAGGCTGGAACTTTAAATGGTGAAATTGTCATGGCTGTGACACAATGACTTGGATGATGAAATTTCAGTTTTCTCTGGTTAACTGCTGAAGGGATGGCTTGGTAATGTTTTAACAAATAGAGAACTGATTTGCATTGACTTAGACTATCATTTCAAAATCTAGAGTTGAATACAGTTATGGCTTGAATTTTTTGTTTTTAATCCATTAAAATAGAACAACTTGAGTAAGCAATCCAGCTACAAAAGAAGTCAATTCTTTTGTGTAAAACTACTTTGAGCTTGTCAAAAAATCTGGGGAGCCCTGGTCTTGCAAATTAAGACCATAAGACATGAGAGCTGAATTAGGCCATTTGGCCCATCGAGTCTGCTCTGCCATTTGATCATGGCTAATTTATTTTTCCTTTTCAACTTCATTTCCTGCCTTCTTCCTGTAACCTTTGCCCTAACTAATTAAGAACCTATCAACCTCCACTTTAAATATACCCAATGAATTGGCCTCCATAGCCATCTGTGACAATCTATTCCACAGATTCACCACCCTCTGACTAAATAAATTCCTCTTCATCTCTGTTCTAAAGGGACTTGCTTTTATTCTGAGACTGTGCCTGCTGGTCCTAGACTCTCCCACTACTGGAAACATTCTCTCCACTTCCACTCTATCCAGGCCTTCCAATATTCGACTGGTTTCAATGAGATCCCCTTCATTCTTCTAAACTGTAGCGACTATAGGCCCAGAACCATCAAGCACTTTCATCCCTGGGATCATTTTCTTAAATGTTCTCTGGACCCTCTCCAACACAGCACACTCTTCCCAATTAAATACAGAGGTTTACCAGGAAAGTACTTATTTTCAAGCTAAATTACTTTGGGATGGCAATAAATATCAACAATTCTGAGTTCACATTTTCATTTAGTTTGCTCTGAGGAAGCTGCATTTGGGTTTCAAAATACTCATTTGGACTATGATTGAGTGATTCTATTTCGTTGTTGGATGCATTGCTTTGGTGAAGAAATCCAAAAGAATGTAAGTGTTGGTGGAGATGAGGCGAAAAGACAAAAATGTGTTTGCGATTACATGAAAAAAAATGGAGATTTTGTAAAAGAAATAATTAAGGTAAAGCTTGAGCTAATTGTTATTACTGGTTTTGATCTCTTGTGACCCAGAGACGAAAGTTGATGCACTTCTTGAGTGAAGCTATTTCCATAATGGAAAATACTAGATTTTGTCAAAGGGCAATAAAATCCAAATAACTACCCCAAATGGAATGGAAAATTTCAAGCCCAGTACATTGGTTACTACGGTTTTGATGTTTTCTGCCTTGTTAGCAAGAGTATTATATTAATATATTACAATTAAAATTCTGGAAAGTATTTTACATGTGTTTAAAAATAACTAAATAAAGCTAACTGAATTAAGTAAGAAAGTCTGCTTATTATTTCCCCCAGAATCTATGCCTTCACATTCATTTGAAAAGCAATATTCTTTGGGGGGTAAAGCATAGGTATCAACAGGAGTCACAAAATCAATACTGATTGCAAAAATCTGCTGTTGCAAAAAGTTTTAGGTAAATGAACTGGTCTCCTTTTACATTTTTCAAATAACCCTTTAAAACTCTTCGTCTTGCGACTCAAATTAGAATGTAACTATTCTTCAGAGTTTTCATTGCCCAAGTTTGATAGAATGCCTTTTATTGATTACTGAAAAAACTTGTACTAGGTCTTTCTTTGTGAAAATATTAATGGGGCATATCTCCCACTCAAATATCAGCAGATCTGCTTGGAACTGCCAGATTTTGAGTTCATGACTGGGCAGTTACTTGGCCCTTTTCAAATGTAGGCTGAGTGTAGACGTCCACTTCAGTTAAATGCTGATTCTGGAATACCTAATCTGCATCAGTGGATTCCTTATGGGAGCTGCCTGCTGAACCTGTGCCAGTTGAACCTGGCATAAATACAATTGAAATGAATGGGAAGAAATGGCCATTGGGGAATGGTAAATGGATCTTTTAATTGGGCTTAATTGATGGTTGAAATGTATTCAATTGTTTACATGGTTCTTTTTTAGTGTTTTTTTTTAAATAGTTCCTGTGCGTTTTTGAATTTTTGTTATTATCAAAGACATTTGTAAACATTTGATCTTAGTGAGATCTTTCACAATCTTTGACCATTGTTTAGATTTGCCAGACTGTTTTCCTACTAAAAAGATTTAAATAACATCGAGCAGTATTATGTGCAAATGCATCAGCATCATGAAAACAAAGAAAATTTCTTGCAAAAATATTTAATTTTGTAGTTTTGGTGGATTTTTTTCATGTTGAGTTCACATTTTCTTAGTATTTGACTATCCAAAATCTTCCCTCACCAAACAAATTGAAACCTCAATGTGCATTTGGATAACTTTAAAACAAAAGGACACACTATTAATTCCTTTTCGGTGTATTTTTGTTAAAATGCTGAAAAGGCTACTTTTTAATCAAACTACTTATTCCCTGGGTATAACTGAGTTATCCTCTTAATATTTAGCAAGACTGGGAAATAAGCAGTGGATCATGCAAATCAAGCAAGTTATTGAAAAAGAGAGAACTTGGGCAAGTACTCTGAGTAATATCCTTTCTCATATGGCTTGGACTTTCTTTCCCGTCTTACGCAGACAGAAGTCACATATATTTGTGCAAATCAAGGACCTTTTTTATCAATAGTACTTTGTGCAATTTGAAATGACTCAAATTAGGGTGGCACGGTAGTGTAGTGGTTAGCGCAATGCTATTACAGTGCCAGCGATAGGGGTTTTATTCCCGTTGCTGTCTGTAAGGAGTTTGTACGTTTGCGTGGGTTTCCTCTGGGTGCTCTGGTTTCCTCCCACATTCCAAAGACGTATGGGTAGGTTAATTTGGGGTTTAAAAAATGGGCGGTGTGGACTCATTGGGCCGGAAGGGCCTGTTACCAGGCTGTAAATAAAATTTTTTTAAAATTTTTTAAATGGAATACTGGAAATACTCAGCAAATGAGTCAGCATATTTTAAGAGGGAAACAGTTACATTTTGGGTCAGCGACCTTCTGTCAGAACAGAAAAGGTGACTGGCAAAAGAGCCATAAGTAACATGAGTAAGATAATTTTCTTTATACAGGGTGAGGGGAAGGTGGGGGGTGGCTCAGTTTTGCAATTAATTGCCGGGCTAGTGTCAAGGTAGATTATGCTGAATCTTTCAAAGGGGAACTGGATAAGTATCCGAATGGAAAGAATTTGCAGAGCAGTGGGGAGAGGATGGAGAAGTGGAACTAGCTGAATTGCTTTTGTGGCCAGTAAGAACTTGACAGGCCGTATCACCGCCTTCTATCCTGCAACTATTCTGTGATTATCAATATCACTTTGTAATTTTTGTCTTCTAGAGAAATTACTTTCTATTTATCTGTATGGCCACTGCTCTCTCTGGGCATGTATCCAGAAAAGTGATGTGCTTTGAATTGAACTCTGTGAGACAGCACAACCAGCCTCCAACCACTCTGCCATTAACTCTAAACCTGATTTCTCCTGAGTAATAGTCCAATTTGCTATTGTCTTCCAGTTCCATACCCAGTAATTTAATATAGTAATTGTCAACATGGCACCTTATCAATGGTTTTCTTAATGTCCATGCACAAATTATCTAGTATACATCCCAAATCCTTTATCTGTTTTCCCTTCACAGAGTTGAGTTTGACTAAGAAGGATTGCCTATTCTAAATTCCTTACAGAATATTTTCTCCACCTCATCGTCATCCTTGACTCTTCTGTGAATTAAAGACAATTCTCAATCACATTTATTGTATGATGGCCCACTTGCATCCTTTACAAATTGGCTGTTCTACTTGCATAGAACACAGAACAGTACAGCACAGGAAGAGGCCTTTTGGCCCATCATGTCTGTGCCAACTATGATGCCAAATTAAACTAATCCCTTCTGCCTGCACGTGATCCATATCCCTCCATTCTCTCCCTGTTCACGTGCCTATCTAAATGCCTCTTAATCACCACTGTCTTGTCTGTGTCCATCACTTCCCTTAGCAGCCCATTCCAGATACCTACCACTCTGTGTTTTAAACAAAAACTTGCTGATACATCTTTAAACTTCCCCTCTCTCATCTTAAAGTTATGCCCTCTAGTATTTGACATTTCTTAATTCTTTACCGATATCAGTTTCAGTGATTTTATTCTCAGAAATAATGAAGCCAGTTCCCTGATTAATCTGAAGGAATATCCATTTTATTACTGCTGTTATAAGTTTCAATAAAATATTCTGTTGGACATTTTCTGCTGACAGCTAAAATTTTTTTGAACATCTGTAGCTGTGGCTTAGCTTCTCTTCCAGTAATGGAAATTTCTTCACTCAGGAGGTGAATCTCCCAGTTTATGCCCAAGGACCATATTATCAACACTGACCCTATTCTTTTTATTTAGATATGTAATACTTTGATGTCGGTAGTGGGAAGAAATACATCTCACTGGCCTGTAATTACTGGCATTAGCTGTGTCCTCCAGAAGTGTATCATTTAATCAAAAAATGGACCTTAGGCAGTGTATTTCCCTCATCAATGGAATTAAACTTCCTTTCCAAACTATCTTGTCTTCTAGTGTCAGAGATGTGCATTGAAATTACAACCAGGTTATCTGGTCTCACTGCCATGCTGGTTTTTGAAAGGAAATGGTACATATCCCATTTACCTGAATTCTGTAACCTTATGTAAAGAGGCTTATCGTATTCCACTGGAAATTGCATCTATGCTCTCTCAACCTAATACAAGTCAAATACTACAAGGGTCTCACCTCTCTCTCTTGTCCTTTTTGGTTTTACATTTTATACAGTTGTATTGAGCTATATTCTGCCTGTGTATAATGAAGGAAAAGGTTGTTTTGTAAAATAGGGTGATACTGGGTTAGGAATACTAGTTAGATCAGGCAGCATCTATAGAAAAAGGAAGATTTCATAAGAATCTTTCATCAGAACCAGTTTGTCAGGGATCTCTCAAATTTACTTCTTCAAAGTAGGCAGCTTCTTATTGACTGGAGATGCAAGAGACTACAAGTGCTGGAATGTGGAGCAAAAAGAGAGCTTCATGCACGTATCACTCTGTGTGACTCCCTGGTTTGCTCTTCCATACCGTCACCCCGTACTTTCCCCTGCAACTGCAGAGGTAACACCAGTCCCTACATCTCATCCCTTGCCATCAACCAGGTATCTGAACAGCTCTTCCAGGAGAGGCGCAGATTTACATGAACATCCTCCAACCATATCTGTTGCATTCGGTGCTCTTGATGTGGCCTCCTCTACATTGATGACACTTGGCGACTGCCTTGCAAAGCACCTGCATTCCATCTGTAAAATCTTCTGGTTGCCAGCCATTTTAATTCCCCTTCCCATTCCCATGCCAGCCTGTCTGGCCTCTGCTTCCTTCACTGCCAGGGCAAAGCCAAATACAAAGGAGGGGAACAGCATTTCATATTCCACATGGGTAGTGTACAGCCTGATAGCATGAACATTGAGTTCTTCAATTTCAGATAACCTGCTTCCCCTCTGTCCCTTTCTACTTCCCGATCAACCCAGGTCCTTTCACACACATCCCTCTTTCCAAGCCCTGCCCCGTCAGCCTCCACCTCCTAGTTTGTTTCCCAACTCAATCTGCCCATCTACCCTCCCCCTACTGTTCCTATTTACCTACCATACCTCCCTTATTTGGTTCCTCTTTTTACCTTCCCTTATTATTAGATTCCATAATCTACAGCTCATTAATGTCTCCACCTATCACCTCCCAGTTTTTATCGTTTTCTGCACCCTTCCCTCCCCTACCTGACTCCATCTGCCAATGAACCCCTCCTCACCTGAATCCACCTATCACTTGCCAGCTCTTGTCCCATCCCTGCCCCTCACCTCCTTGTACTGCCTATCTCCCTTCTACTCTCAGTCCAGATGAAGGATCTCGAGCAGAAATGTCGACTGTCCGTTTCCCTCCA
Source organism: Rhina ancylostomus (assembly GCA_030265395.1). NCBI lineage: Eukaryota > Metazoa > Chordata > Chondrichthyes > Rhinopristiformes > Rhinidae > Rhina > Rhina ancylostomus. The sequence continues at coordinate 11,206,073 of JARFYF010000094.1, read as the reverse complement.
CAGATGCTGCCTGATTCGCTGAGTTCCCCTAGCAGCTCTTTTTGTTTAAACATCTTAGAATGCACGTTGATGCCTCCTGGCACTAGCAGCAGTAAATGTAGTACACAAGAGGTCCTTCTGTATTTAGTATTAACATTTTAATCAAAGTAGTATGTCAGACAGGAATCACAGTCTGTATGAAAGGGACTTCAATCATCAGAAAATCCATGTAAAGAATGAAGACTCTTGACACTTTTTTGTGCATTTAACTGTGGAGAAACAGTTTGTAACCATTATTTATTAGGTTGTTTTTGTAGCCTTTGGCCACTGGCTTGTTTGGCTGGATCTCAGTGTAGCTGATAGGCAGCTGCATGATTGATCAGATAAGACTTTAAGCGAAGAAGATCCATTTTTCACCGTTTGATTCCCTCCAGTAAACAGGAGGCAATTTCTCGTGATGCCATGACATTCCTCAATTAAGATGGCCCAGTCTGGAGGTTGAAATCTTATCTGTTAGCGTCATAGGACAGTTATGCTGTGTGGGTGCAATAAAGGGATTTTTGTGGCTTCACTCTATACACAAGCCCAAGAGATACACATTTATGCCAGTTGTGGGATGCATTAGCAAATGCAGTGCACAAAAAAAATGCATAAAAGTACGTCAGGACTTGAAGAAAAGTTGAGATGGAGTGCATCCTATTTTGTCAAGAACTCAAAGTTGGGAATTCTAGCCACAAACTCTGCAACAGATATGGAAGTGGTGGATGTGAGAATTCATCAAAGAAAGAGGAATATAAGCAGCCAGAATTGTTGAAGGCATATTATATGTGATGAACTTGATTGTTAGTTGAAGTAATGGGGATGGTTTGCCATAAAAATGTGGTTTGTGTATTTAAGGATCTTCGAATTGAGTTTAAGAACTTCGCAAAACAAAAGACTTGCTTGAAAAATGGATGCAAATGGAATGAACAGTGGCAGCTGGATGCAAAATTGGAACAAAGTAGAGAGTTGTGAATGGTTGTTTCTTTTGGATGAGGTGTATGATATTATTCCCAAGGATCAGCTTTGGGGCCACTGCTCTTTTTTTTGTATAATAATCTACATGTGCATAATTTACAATTAAGGGGTGTACATAATGACAGCATAATACCAGTAGAATGCAGATTGGGGAAGTGGGCAAATTACAACTAAGATTTAACGTGTAGAAGTGTAGTCTATTTTGAACATAAAACTGCACAGCACAGGAACAGGCCCTTCGGCCCATGTTGTTCCGAACTAATTAAGTCAATGACACCTAATCCTTTCTGCCTGCACGTGGTCCATATCCCTCCATTCTCTACCTGTTCCTATGCTTATCTAAGAGTCTCTTAAATGCCTCTATTGTATCTGCCTCTGCTATCAGCCCTGGTAGAACATTCTAGGTACCTGTTACTCTCTCTGTGTAAATAAAAACTTGCCCCGCACTTAGAGTTCATAGAATCATATCTCTTTTGAATGCTCTTCTTCCTCCCCCACCTTAAATACATGCCCTCCTGTATTAGACATTTCGATCCTGGGAAAAAGATACTGGCTGTCCACTCTATGCCCCTCAATCTTATAAACTTCTATCAGGTCTCTCAGTCTTTGCTGCTCTGGAGAAAACTACCCTAGTTTGTCTAGCCTTTCCTTCTAGCACATGCCCTCTAATCCAGGCAGCATCTTGGTAAACATTTCCTGAACACTCTCCATAGTCTCCACATCCTTCCTATAATGCGGCAGTCAGAAGGGAAGAATAGAACAATACAGCACAACACAGGCCCTTCGGCCCACTGTGTTGTGCCGCCATCAAACTACACCTCCCACCATCTAACCCTTTCCTCCCGCATATCCCTCTATCCCACACTCCTCCATATGCCTATCCAACAACCTCTTGAACCTGTCCAATGTATTTGCCTCCACCACCACCACAGGCAGTGCATTCCATGCACCTACCACTCTCTGGGTGAAAGAGTTCCCTCTGACATTCCCCCTGAACTTCCCCCCCCATTACTTTAAATCCATGCTCTCTTGTCTGGAGCATTGGTGCCCTGGGAAAGAATGGAGCAATGTAAGCTGCAACCACTGACCCTTGATATTAAATGGAATTACCTTCACAGTTCCTGTACCCTCGATATCCTGGGGCTCATCATTGACCAGAAATTCAAGTATACCAACCACTTAAGTACCTGGCTATGAAAGAAGGCTAGAGGCTATGTATCATACAGCATCTAACCCTTTGCTTCTGTGACTTCCAAGGCCTTTCCACCATCTATAAGGGAGAAGTCAGGAGCATGATGGAATACACTCTGCTTGCCAAGATGATTGCAACTCTAACTCTTGACGTTTAACACCATCCTGGACAAAGTGGCCCACTTGATTGGCATCCCATCAATCACCCTAAGCATTTGTTCTCTCCCATTGGTGCACAGTGACTGTAGTGTATTCCATCTGCAAAATGAACTGTAATTACCCAGCTAGGATACTCCAATGCACCCCATTTTGACTTGGAGATATATCACTGGTCTAAATCCTAGAACTCCATGCTTCACAGGAGCTGTCAGGAGTCCCTTCACCAGGAAGACTGCAGCAGTTCACCTCTGGGGCACTTACAGATTGGTTTTTACTGTGAAAAAAATTTAATTTTAAAGTCAGTAAAACACAAATCAAAATACCAGATTTTGGATAATCTTGACCATTTCAACATAATTTGAATGGTTTGCATTTTCAAATAAGTTGCCCATTTCTCTATGAATATAAACAATATGTAAAAATTGTTGGTCTGAATTTTACTTACAGACATAATATGAATTTCCAAAACTTGTTAAAATACTCCAGACAGTTTCTGGAAAATTTTGATGGAGGAAACATATTTAGTCTAAAAGAAAAGACTAGGAAAAGGCAGCAAGGTCAGTGGTGTGTTTAATAGATGGTTGCTGTAGATTTGTTTTATTTCTCTTTTCCCATTCTGGATGTTTCTATGGTGATGAAGTTACAGGCTCTCTGTGAAGCAAGGGGAACTGCACGTAGGCTGGGTTCCAGGATGAGGTCAGGCATGCACTGAGAGAGATGTCTGTTAATCTTAATGAACCCAGAGCCCCGGTTAGTGCTCTTGCTATTCTTCCGAGAGGCACAGGCACACCTCGTGCCTTATTAGGCAATCTCAAATGTGACTCTTATAACATGACATGAAAATAATGAGAGTGTTGTCACCCATGACCTTGTTCCTCTATTTAGTTGGTATCTTCCAACTTTGCAAAAGTAATTTCTTGAGCACATATCCTTGGAGTTGGGGGTGGAAGCAGGATTGAAGCACCAGGAACTGGGCAGCCTGTTTTGTTGGCGCACTGCCTCAACAGTTTGCAGTAAATGTAAGCTGTCCGGAAACTCCCCAATCAGTGGCATCTGTCCCGTGAGATTCCCTGTTCAGTTAGTGAACCGCGATGTGGCCCCAGCAGCAGTCAGCACTGTGCTGAGATCTTTGCCCTTGTTTGTGGGGGAGGGAAGAGCAAGACTAGGAGGAGGTGTCTTGGAGCTGACTGGGTGTCCTGTGCAAAAGTGAGTGTGATTATTTGTTTAAGAGTTTGTTGACTCGTCAGGGAGCCTGTGGCTTGGAGGCCAGAGTCCACTCCATCCCAGTGTACACTTTGAAGAGGGGTGGGAGGAGATATTCAACAACCCAACTGCATTCTGACTTCAGTGTCTGATTACTCACAGCGAAAGGACTTGAATTCTGCTGCTGTTTAGAAGGAATCAACACTGCATTACCTAGATAATGAGAAAATTCAAAACCCTCTCAGCTTCGCCACACACAGGTTCAAGAAGTGTCACTGCAGTTTACTGCATTAGTGTATCAAACGGCCGTACAAAACTGTGATTGGATACAAGTACGTGCTTGCAATTTCCCTGAGGCGAGTAAATGGGGCCAATTCAGTTGGCAATTTAATGCAAGGTGCTGAGCTTGCTCCTGGCAGCAAGTGAACGGGGAGCAATTGTTCACGCTCTTGGACCTAGTGCTGGGAAATATATTAAGACTAATGATAAAAGGAAATGATAGTGAAGTTGTGTACCATTGGAATTTGTATGGAGAATTGGTGCTGCAGAATGTAAAACAAGTGATACAATTAAATACTGATTGATAGAAGTATCTGTGTTTCTGCTTAACTATACTTTGTAATGAAGATGGATTTTTACATTCATATTGCACCTTTCATAGACTCTGACACATCCCAAAGTGCTTCACAGTCAATTCAAGTATTTAAGTATAGCCAGCCATTCTGGAAACAGTTTGTGACTTCCATGGCTGTGGCTAATGGCGCAGAAGTATAGAATGTGCTGGAGGTTTTTGCCTGCAGATCGGGCCACGTACTCTGTGTTAACTTCAGCACCGAGCCCAGGGTGGAGCTGAGTCATGCTAAGCTGAAGGACTGAATACTCTTGGTGTCAGCTCCTTAGCTTATTATGTTGGGGATGTCCTTGGTAGATGGCTCACTAATTTGGGTGAAAAAGGTGTGATTTCTTGATTCAATTAATATTCATGTTTTTATATTAACAGTTTAATTTAAAAATATTATTTAATTGTAGTTATTTAAATCTACTTCAATT
>JARFYF010000094.1:10965364-10976455 GCA_030265395.1 Rhina ancylostomus | reverse complement strand
AGGCTGAATTTAGAAAGCTTCCTTTAGGCATAGCTGTCATTCTGGCTTGAAGTTTGTATTCAATTTCCAGGCAGTTTGTGGAGGGTTTTACTTCTTCACAATCTAATCTCAATCCTGCTCTGCACATTGTATAAAATGCCTTTTTAAATTTTGTAACAATAGCAAAGCCAATTGCATTATGCAATTCCTGAATTGATTTCTACGCATTAACTTGTTACAACATTGAGAACATAAATTACCCATCTTCCTGGGCTGGGCATTATACCATCCAATACTGCAGCAGTGATATGACATCCCTCATGGTGGACTTCAGTTAGACTCAAGTCCCAGAGCTGAATGGGTGTCATTCTGGTACACTGTACCAGGGACCCAACAGAGAGAGGGACAGAGAGAGAGTTATCCTACAGGGTGAGGGATAGAGATAGAGAAGCTTTCATCCATTCTGTCTGGGTTGGATTCAAATCCAAGTCTCAGAGGTGAAAGGTGAGTCTGATACATGGTGTTAACCAGTGCCTTTATTTTTACAGCTGAAAATTGGCTCTTGTGTTCTAATAGAAAACAAACTTGTCCAAGACAAACCGTGGCATCCACTGTATTCTTTGGTAGCTTTATATTTGTTTTCACAGTTTAGCGACAGCAGAGAGGAGGTGAGGTATCTTTCCTCACCCTCAGATTTCCTTTATTACCCTGCTTTCAGCCCTAATCAAGTATATTGAGCAGGAGAGAGGGGAATGTAAACTGAAAGCTATTCAGGTGAAAACCAGCATAAAACATTATAGATCTCTCCAGCCTGAAGTTGCCTCATGTAATTATTTGCTGAACACTTATCTGGTAAACCGTCCTTACATTTCACGTGTTCATTTATAACATGCAATCACAATTTTTTTTTAATCTCTCTGACAAAAGCAGAAATATGCTCCCTCTTAACAGGGGTCACGGTGGCTACAATTACTGTCAAAACACAATGCCGCTCACAGAACGAGAAAGATAGCATGCACGCCATAAATTCCAGGCAGGCTTCTAGCTCCATTTATTGCCCCTACACTTTTATATCAATTTGTTTGAACAAAGTCTGCTAAAGTATAGTCAAATTGAGTCAAAGCACCAAGGAGATGCACCATTGACCTCAAATATCTGCAGAGCAATCTCTCTTTCTGGTTCTGCTGCTTGGCTTTGGAGCTTTGCAGAACTGGCAGAAGAACCAAGTTCTTGCTTATTGAAAGTTTGTCACATTAACATGTCCATGAAAACAAAATCACACCATAGATACTGCCCTCTAATTATATGCCAGATGCATACTCTGATTCCACTCAGATGTAGGCCAAAAGATACACTCCAGCAGAACAAGTCCCAGGTCCATTTGAGGAGAAGGTCATCAGTAGAGACCTGGTGGGGGTTAATGAATTCAGACTGGGTTACTGAGGAGTAATTTGGATCAATTGACAAATCTTCCACATTAATGTTAATTTAACAGTTTGCTTACATTGCTGCATCTGTGTCCATGGTTGCTGTCTATATGTGTATAGTTTTCAACTAAGTACACTCCACCTACACTCTCAATGATTCTACTTCAAATACTGACTCCCAGGTATACTCCACATCTAATTATACTGCACATATACACTGCCATTGCAAACACAAACACCCCATATATACTCCTGAATGCACTTTGGGAGATTGTACATGGAGTAGATCTGGTGAATCAAAAATCTCAATGATCTCCTGACTACTGTACATTCTAGGGAATATCATGATCTCGAACATATACACACATAGGCAGTAATGATAGATACAGAAACAGCAATGTAAGGACATTTTATAAACTAACATTAATGCAGAAGATATATCAATTACTCCAAATGTGGTGATCTTGAACTATAGACATATAGGCAACAAACATAGATACAGATGCAGCAATGTAAGCACATTTTTAAAAACTAACATTAATGTAGAAGATTATCAACTGATCCAAATTACTCCTCAGTAACCCGGTCTGAATCCATTAACCCCACCAGCTCTCTACTGATGACCTTCCCGTGAAATAGACCTAGGACTTGTTCTATTGTCTGAACAACCCTGTGTGGTATTGGTTGATTTGGATTCATGCCAAACAGCAGTTAAAACCCCCTTCTATGAGAAGAGTAGGATCAGCATTTAATTCTTTGTATTTTCTGTACATGCAAAGCATGAACAGACTCTTTCACCATTGAATTCATTTTTGAAATAACTTCAGGTAAGTCGATACAAAGCAGAGTGATTTTAACTTGATAAAACAGGCCACCACTTCCACAAGAGTGGATCAGTTCAATCGTGAATGCATTAGCCTGGCTGCTTGACGCTGACAACTTTAAAATTCCTCTTAACCAGAACTTTTAGTGAAATCATCACATTCATCACTTCAAAAGTCAATGGAAATAAGTAAAACATTTGTTTAAGCGGTTCAGTTTTTGTTTCAAGATATGGTGAAGGAACGGGTTTTGATTATTGTAGGATAGAGCCTTTTTGGAAAATGTTCCTCTTTAACAGGAACATAGATGAGAAAGTTACTTTGTAAAAGGCATTCTAGTCATAAGTGCTTCTCTTTAAAAGAGATCACGAATGATGAGTGCCCCGCCTTACAAGTGCTTCTCCTTAAAATGTGTCCCTCCTTAAACAAATCCATTAATGAAGAGTGTTCCTCTTCACAAGTGGAATGTAACAGTGAGATCTCCTCTTCTAAATTTGGCATTGATAACAAGAATCCCTTTTCAATAAATAGTTCCTTGCAGTGACAATTCTATCCACCTGTGATAACATGTAAGGCAAGTGAATGTGCTCAGAATTCTCCACGGCCACTTTCTTTCACGGCACAAGCTTTGTACGAGGGCTGAAGGTTGAGGTGGTTATGCAAATATAACTACGGGACAAAGAGACTGCTGGAGCAAACTGACTTAGCTTCTCAGCCTGACAACTTCCAGGAGAGGATCTGCTATTCCAATTTCCTGCATCCTTAATCCAGACCTTGGGTGTTGCTGCACAGCTGGTGAAATCCTAGCTCTGGGCACAGGTGTGGCGACTGGCAGCATCTGCGAATCTATTCACGATGACTTTAAATCTGCACGAAACCAGAATTCCCACTGGCAGCAGCACACATCCTTCCTGACAGGCAAGCACCACCTGTACAGGGGTGGGGAGCTGGGTAATGGGGTGGTTATGATCACACGACCAATAGTGACCTTAGATCGCCTGTGGGATTGACGTATAAGCACAGCGCCATTCACAAATGGCACAAACTATCTCGGATCGCCGGGGGGAGGGTGTGGATGGATGGAGGTGAGGGGGACAAAGCTACTTTGTATGAAACAGCCAGCAGCGCGAGGGGAAACAGACACAGGAAACGGCTGAGGGTCACCGTCTTTAATTGTCATTTAAGTCTCACACTTTCTGCTGCTGTAAACGGATCCCTGTGACAATCAGTGGAAGAACGAGAGGTTTTGTTTGTGCAGGGCAGCTCATGTTCACTGGGGTCAGGGCTGAGATTACCATCTTGCTCAACAAACGACCCAACGAAACCCTGAGACAGGAACAGTGGAGACAAGACTGTCGCTTTCCCCATCTGGGCCCAGCTGCAAGCTTTCCAGGTGAAAAGACGGTGCTGCAAATGCAAATACAGAGGGAAGAAAAGGACTTTCATTCCCACTCCGTCTGGTGGAATTTGATCCCGCTTTCCAGAGGTGAAACCAAATACCACCCACCCCCTGCCACTGAGTTTCCCCTTCAGAGAGAAGAAGCCTTTATCCCTTCACTCTGGCCTGAATTTGAACCCAGGATCCTGGGGTGAAAGGGTAATATCCTAATGCTGTCTGCCACCCAAAGTGAAGGAGCAATTTTTCTGTTTAACTCCTCTGTGACATCCAACTCTTGGCTGAGTTGGGGTTCAACTTGACAGAAATAAACGCAAGCACAGACATGGGCCTGCTTAGTTTTCCTGCACTGGAATACACATTCACACGTTATGTACGGATTAGCAGAGGGAACAGCTGTAAAGTAAAGAGGCACTAACAATGTGACAAGGTGTCTGGGAGATCCTTATTTTAAGACAAAAGACAATGGAGTTCATTTCATTAACTTCTATGGAAACAAATTTGACTTCAAGCAACAATAACAAATTGCATTCAACTGGCATCTTTATTGGAGAAAATATTGACTCAAGGTGCAATGCAGGAGTATTTTCAGGAGTCATAGAGTCATGCAGCACAGAAACAGGTCTAAGATATCTTTATTAGTCACATGTACATTGAAACACACAGTGAAATACATGTTTGCATAGAGTGTTCTTGGGGCAGCTCACAAGTGTCTCCACGCTTCCGGCACCAACATAGCATGCCCACAACTTCCCTAACCTGTACATCTTTGGAATGTGGGAGGAAACCGGAGCACCCAGAGGAAACACACGCAGACACGGGGAGAACGTACAAACTCCTTACAGACAGCGGCTGGAATTGAACCCAGGTCACCAACGCTGTAATAGCATTACGCTAACCGCTACAGTACTGTGCTTGCTCACCAGCTTGGTTGGGCCACACCAACCGAGATTCCCATCTACCCTCATCCCATTTGCCCATGTTTGGTCCACGTGCCTCTGAACCTTTCCTATTTATGTTCTTGTCCAAATGCCTTTTAAATGTTGTTGATGTATCTGCCTCAACCACTTCCTCTGGCAGCTCGTTCCATTTACTCACCACCCTTTGGGTGAAAAAGTGTCCCTTAGGTTCCTATTAAATGTCACCCCTCTCACCCTGAATCTATGCCCTCTAGTTCTGATTCCCCAACATTGGGAAAAAGACTCTGCACATTCACCCCATCAATGCCCTTCATGATTTTATACACCTCAATAAGTATTTCATTCCAAGTCACATAAGGAGATATTAAGGAAGAGGACCAAAAACTTGAAGCAGGTTTAAAGGATCATTTCAAAGGAAGAGAAAGCAGAGTGACAGAAGGCTTAGAAAAGAAATTCCAGAATTTAGAGACCTGCAAAACTGAAATTAGGGATTGGGGTGAATAATGCCAGGTTAAAAGGAACACGCCTTTATCTGACGATAGCATTCAGACAGTGCTTCTCCCAATGGAATTCTTGATCTTCGGAAGACACCAGATGGTGTCAGTATTCCTGCAGGCCACAGCTGTACAGGAAGAAAATTGCAGTCACAGTGCGGAGCAAACAAAAGGAGAGGGAGATTGCTGACAATATTTGAGCTAATGCACGGTTCTAACCAGGTCATAGAGTCAGAGAGAGATACAGCTTGGAAGCAGGCCCTTCTGCCCATTGACTCTGCACTGACCATCAACCATACATTTACACTAATCCTACATTAATCATATATTGGGGTCCACAAATTTCCTGTACATTGTAGATGGAGATAGAGGCAAGAACAAAGGTAGGCAATAAACATCAAGTGAGAATAAGTATGGCGTGAATGTATTTAGATCGTGGCGTGTGTAGGGAGAGGAATTCTTCCTGTCAGGACAGGGATGATTCAGTGACCTGGAGCCTTGAAGACCAGCCTCTAAATTGGGAAGCCCCAGGGGATCTGGAATGCAGAATACCCTCTGATACATGGCACGGGTCACTATTTATAGTGAATTCTGTCTCTGTACATAGCAACATCATGTGGAGTTTATACAGATTTGTGATTTCAAGTGAAACCACTCACACTATAGAAACGTTTTAATAACCTGCGGAGAAAGATAATTCCAAAATCACTTCCATAGAATTTCCAGATTGATTCCCTAACTCACAGTGACTTTATAAGATGATGCAACAACTTCTCAAAGGAGTCATTATGCTGTCACGGTGTTGGCTATTTTTAGAGAGTGGGCCTACTTTGGTAGTCCTAGGATTATTTTGGTTAGCAGAAATCTTTCTCTTGCAAACAGGGGATAAGAAAATGGGTGTTAGTTTTGTGAAGCACAGAACATACGGGGTTTATTTATGCGTGTATAGAGATACATACAGGTAGGGGCACATACAGAACGCATATGGGCATGAACACATGCATGTAGGAATGACCTACCTCAAGCAGCGAAGCTGTGCCAAAGGCAATGAGTGAAAGGAAGACTCTTTGAGAGGAAAGATGACAAAATGTGCTCCCACTATCCAGCACTGAGTGACACAGGGAACACTAGTGACACTCAGGATAGGTTTGGTGCACTGCTATTTGGAGGAGACTGTTACCTTTCAAATGAAGCATTAAATTGAAGTCTTGCTTAATCTGTCACCTGAATGCCAAAATTGTCATGGCACTCTTTCAGAGAAGAGCGAGACTGCTTTCCCTGGTGCCTGAGCCAATATTCATTATTAAGCCAACATTACTGAAACAGATTATCCGGTTATTATCACATTGCTGTTTGTGGGAGCTTGCTGTGGACAGATTGGCAACTGTATTTCCTATACAGCAATGTTGCCTATACTTCAAAAGTTGCCTGTAAAGTGCATCAAGGCTCGCTGAAAGGGATGTGAAAGATGCTAAATAAATGCAAGTCTCTTTTTGGCTCCTTGCCTTTGCCCCATAGCACTTAACACTTTTAATTTCCTGGTATTGAATCCCAATTGAGTCTACATGTAGCCTCCGGGCCATGGTGCTCTGTGTTTGCAAAACCCTTTGAAAAAAATCCTAACTGGTTTTCCAGATGCCAAGAATACAAGAACACAAGAAAATAGTTGCAGGAGTAGGTCACCTGGCCCCTCAAGCCTGCCCTGCTATTCAATATGATCATGGCTAATCAACCCCAGACCTCCTCTGTGCCAGATCTCCAAAACCCCTAATTCCCTGACCTCCCAAAAACTTATCTACCTCCACTTTAACTACTTCTAATGATCCAAACCCTACAACTCTCTGGGGCAGAGAATTCCAGAGATTCACCACCCTCAGCTTCATAGAATTATCAGATCATAGAACACAGTTATGGCTTGGAAGGAGGCCATTTGGCCCATCAAGTTCATGTCAGCTGTCTGTAGAGCAGACCTATGTCCCATGGGGTCTGCTGCATCTCCTTAGCCCTGCAAGTTATTTCCTTTCATGCGTAACCAATTTCATTTTGAAATCACTGACTGATCCTGCTTCTCTCAACCTTGGAGGCAGCAGGTTCCAGACCACAAGAAATCTCTGCATAGAAAGGTTTGTTCTCACATCCCCTCACCCCACCCTGCTTCTTTCGGGCACCACGTTGAATCTGTCCCTCTTGGTCCTACAACCATCTGCTATTGGGAATATCTTCCTTCTATTTTCCATACCTAAGCCAGTCAATCTTGTACACCTCGATCAAATCTCCTCTCAATCTTAAATAAAAAACCGTAAAGGCTGTAAACACTCAGCAGGTGAGGCAGTGTCTGTGGAAAGAGAAACATAGCATTTCAGATCAAACAGCCTTCATCAGAAGTGAGGAACACAAATTAGTTTGGGAGAGAGGAATAGGACAAAGGGAATATCTCTGATGGGGTGAGGTCAGGGTTACTGAGGTGATCCTGATACTTATAGAGCCGTCTGGTTAATTGACTAAAGAGGGAAGTTAGGGAGAGAGAAAATAAAGGGACATGCTAGAGTTGTGGAATGGAGGGGTCAGAGCTGTCGCTGAAACTGGAATCCCAAAGAAGAAAGCTAGAATTGAACTGCAGTGTAGATAGTGTCTGTGGAGGGAGAAAAAACTGAGCTAACGTTACAGATGGATAACCTTACAACAGAACTGGACAATTACAGACTCATAGAGTCATCGAGTCATAGAATAATACAGCACAGAAACAGGCCCTTCAGCCCAACTCATCCATGCCGATCAAGATGCCCATCTGAGCTAGTCCCATTTGTCTGCATTTGATCCATATTCCTCTAAACTTTTCCTGTCCAAATGTCTTTTGACTGTTATTATTGTACCTGCCTCACTTCTTCCAGCAGCTTGTTCCACATAAACACCACCTTCTGCGTGAAGAAGTTGCTCCTCTGGTCCCTCTTAAATCTTTCCCACATATGCCTTCCTTTCCCTGGGAAAAAGACTGTGTGCATTCACCTTACTAATGCCCCTCAAGAGCTTATACACCTCAATAAGGGCACCCCTCAGTCTCCTGTGTTCCAAGAAATATCTGAAATTGTTGAATTCAGTATTGAGTAACAAAGACTTAGGTAGGTGATGATGCACTGTTCCTCAAGCTTACATTGGGCTTAGTTAAAGCAGTGTAGGAGGTCACACTCAGGTGGACCCTTTCTTCAATCTTCTCTGCTCCAAAGAGAACAATCCCGGCTTGTCCAGACTAACCCTGTAGCTAAAAGCACCTTTTGGGACTATTCTTGTAAATCTTTTCTGCACCATGGCGAGAACTGTCACACTCTCCCCAAAATATGGTGACCAGAATTGGATGCAATGTCCCATGAGTGCGACCTAACCTGTATTTATACCTTGTTATGTTTTGCCCCACTCAGAGGAGGATTTGTTCCCAAACCTATATGCCACTGCCTCTGGTGAAAGAACAAAACAAATGAAAGAAAAAAAGATCCTTCGCTTTCTTTTTGTGAAGAGAGCCAGATCAAAACCAGATGTGTTTTGTAGCTCCTTGCGTTTTATATAAAATCAGTTTGATGCACATGCTTTTTGTGGCTTGCAAAGGGAATCTTTAGTGTTCTTGCATCAGTAGATTCACCAAGACACACTGAACTTTACTCTCAAAATACACAATCAGTTTCATCTACTGAAGCACTCGGGTGACTAGAACAGGGCTGCTCTGAGTGCCCACAAGAGCATGTTAAGGTGACCACTTTCCTTAAGCTATCAGGCACCGATTTACTACACGCTCTCAGCTCCAAAAGTATTTGACCTCTAATAGCTTCCAGTTAAAGATGGTGAGGGTGAAGACAGAGAAGTCCCTGTTTAACAGAGTGTAGTTTTTGCTCAGTTCCATTTTATCCCTTGAGGAACATTTATTATTCTGGGAGGGAATGAACTGTCATCAAGGTGCAACTGGAACACTCTGGCAAGGGAAGACTGGCATCATTCCATTCTTTAGCAGCAAGACTTACAGATCAGATAAAACTGTTCTATCCAGCATTGTACTTTAACATAACTGCAACTAGGACTTTCTGCTCCATTACTTACGCCAGCAAGACAATGACCTGCAGCAATTTAACACAGATGTTACGGCACATTATGACAAAACAGTTTGGAAGCAGGGGCCTGGCATCAGGCCTGACTTCAGAGCTGTGGACATCCCTGTCTGTCCCAGTCAGGCTTTCTTTACAATTTCAGCAAATGTTTCCTCTTGAAAGAAGGAAGACTTTAGGAAGAGCAGAATGTCAAAAATAGAACAGCTTTGGATTGCAATGGAATGTGGGCACTGCTGGATTGTCCAGTATTTATTGCCTTTCCCTAATTACCCTTGAACTGATTGGATTACTTGGCCACTTCTGAGGGCAATTCAGAATCCACCACCGTGCTGTGGAGGTCTGGAGTGATATATAGACCAGAGTGGGATGGGACACAGGCTTCCTTCCCTGAAGGATATTGGTGAACCTGATGGATTTTTATAGCAATTTAATTATCACAGTTACGGCCTCGATGCACTCTGTACTAACTCAATGTAACTGCACTGTGTAATGAATTGACCTGTTCGATCGGTATGCAAGACAAGTTTTTCACTGTACCTCGGTACAAGTGACAATAATAAACCAATACCAATACCGATACTACTGCCATTGTCTTACTCCAGATTATTGAATTCACTGAATTTAATATCTCCAGTTGCCATGGTAGGATTTCAATCTGGGTTCAGGTTTCTGCATTATTGATCCAATAACACAACGTTACCTACCCCATATCAGGATTGCGAGTTCATGTCAGGGCCTTTGTGTAAGGACAAGGGGTAAGTACTTGAGTTCTAGTTGTGAAGGCTGCTGTTTTCAGTTTTTTAAACTTTACAACTTCATTTATACAGCACAGTAAAAGGCCCTTCCAGCCCGACAAGCCCGTGCTCCCCAATTACATCTGTGATAACCTACTAACCTGTACATCTTTGGAATGAGGGAGGAAACTAGAGCATCCAGAGGAAACCCATGCAGAACGTACATACTCCTTACAGACAGCGGCGGGAATTGAACCCTGATCGCTGGCACTGAAGTAGCATGTTCTTGAGTTCAGTGACTACCGTGTGCTCAATCCCACAGAGATCTAGCCTGAAACTCCACTGCAATACCAAGAGTGTGTCACACTATCAGAGGTGCCGTGTTTCATTGGGATATTAAACTGAGGATTTGTCAATCTTCTTGAATAAACATAAAAGATCCCATGAAACTATTTTGAACAAGAGAGAGTATGGTTTTCCCAATGTCTTGGCAAATATATCTCTCTAAAATATGATTTCCTGGCCATTGGCACGGGAGCTTGCCCTGCACATTGGTTGCAGCATTTCCTACATCATCCTAACCTACCACAGTGGACTTCAGAAGGTAACTGAATAGCCATTGCCCAATGGGATGGCAGTCCATCCACACACAGGCCAAGCCTTGAGGACCCAAAGAGATTTAGGAATAAATAATTCCTGTCGAGATGAAGGGTCTCAACCCGAATTGTTGGCTGTCCATTTCCATAGATGCTGCCTGACCTGTCAGGTTCCTCCAGCATTTTATGTGTTGCACAGTACTCTTCGGTTCTTACAGAGTTAAATCTAATCTCTTTCTTAAAAAAAGCAAAGTTCATCTATAAATCATGGATGCCAGGTTAAAATGCCAGGAAGTCAATGTGCTGGGGGAGCGGGAGGAGAAAATTAAACTAAGTTATGAAAACACAAGATAAATGTGTTTACTTTTCACCAGTAGTTAAGCAAAGCTTTGCTGGTTCATAGTAAACCACAACCATGCAGTTGGAAAGTAGTTTAGATATGAATGGGTTTAATCAGCAAACAGATTAACAGTATCAGCAGCAAACCAGCTCGATAGATTGGGGGTGCCAGTCAACTGCTTTTGATAACAATGTGTGTGTGTGTGTGTGTGTGTGTGTGTGTGTGTGTGTGTGTGTGTGTGTGTGTGTGTGTGTGCACGCACCTGACTCTTGTGCATAGTTTATCCATCT
>JARFYF010000094.1:10872992-10885881 GCA_030265395.1 Rhina ancylostomus | reverse complement strand
GTGTTTGTCCTGAGGAAGTATCCTGACTCCAGTCTTGTATCGGTGTGCCGCATTTGGGTTCTCTGTGAGCTTGCTCCGGATCAGCACTGTGACACATCCGTCCAGAGAGCTACACAGCCTCACTCCTCCTCACCCACATCTCTATCCCATTTCCCACCACTGTAGGAACCAATTAGTAGAAATCTTGCCTTTTAATATTTTAAATCTATATTTCCATGTCTTTTTCTGTTAAATTAATGTACAATTATTTTCTGGAGGTACCTATTATCTTATCTACTCCTCCACAAGAATACATTCCAGATCACATCGCAAAGCTGAAAAGAAAGGATTTAATTAATAAAGCACCTTTCATCATCTCAGGATGCTTCAAAATGCTTTGCAGTGAATTAAACACTTCTGAAGTCTGGTTTCTGTTGTAATGTAAGAAATGGGATGTAGACACTACAAGTTCTCAAAGACGAGATATATATCAGATATCCAGAATGTTAAGTGCTGGTTGAGATTTTCCTAGGATACTGATTCTGGGAAACCACCTCACGGCTCAACCCTAGTTTTGTTCACTTGTGTACCAACGATCAGAAATAGATATGGCACAAAGGGTGCATTCTAACCAGACTGCTGCACAGTTTGACATTTTCTATATTCAGCTTCATTACTTTAATTATATTCTTGGAAGCTGCAGGACAGCATGTTCTCAATAAATAATGCTCAGAACTTATGGAAAGAGGAGATTCTTGTGGGAGACCCTGTTTCCAGGCTTGTGGTTTGAAACTACAGACACATTTCAGAGATTTCTTGATGTTGCTCCATTCTCCAAGTTTACAGCTCAATTAACAACTGGGATTGATCCATTGTCACAGTTCACTGGTACAAGAAGCAGGGATGGACAAAGCTCAAAAGCAATTGATTTCTAGCGTACAATTATGTTGGAATCAGCAACCCAGTGGGTGAATTGGATCCCACATCAAAGCAGTGAAAAATTGCGCAGACCAAGGAACATTGGGCTGTTGTTGGGCATGACACCTAATGCCAAACAATAAAGATTCAGCAGCTGCCTGGGTTGAGCTGAGTTTTGAGAGTCAGGATGACATTGACCTTGATCTTTATAACAGTGCAACCCAGGCATGGGCCATTGCTTCTGAATATGTTGCTCATTGGTGAGCTGGAGCCTCTGATCACTCCTGCGGTGTAAGGTCTGTGGCTGGGAACCCTTCTTCCCCTCCTCTCAAACAGTTCCTGGGCCCTGCGTCTGCGATCTGTCCTGCAACTGTCATCCTTGCAGCAGAACCAACCAGGACCATCAAAGAAGCATCATTAAAATCTCAGTGAGTAAATGCAGTGCATTTTGTAGATAGTATATACAGCAGTTACAATATACTTCTTGTAGGAAGGAAGGAAGGAATGTTTAAGGTGGTACATAGGGTCCCGATCCAGAGACCTGCTTTGTCCTGTGTGAAGTCAAGCTTCTAGAATGTTTTGAACGGTCCTCTGAGGAAATGAAGATTATTCCATCACGTTCCTAATTTGTGCCTTGTGGAAAGAATCTGGGGTGTCAGGGAGAAAGCCTCTTGCCATGGGAAACACTGCCTGATCTGTTCTTGCAGCCACATCATTTGTGTGGCTGGTCTAGTAGAGTGCCTGGCCAATGATGATCCCTGGGGTGCTGGCGGTGGGGGAGTTGGCCATTGTATTGCCATCGAATGTCAAATTTAGGCAGCATTGAGACTCCAGTTGTACATAAAGGGTCTGACAGGGAGGGGTTCTCTTGCAACCAACAAAGCAATGCTCCAGTGCTTGTTTGAGAGCTTTGGTAATGAAGCATTCTGCTAACCGGCTTTGACAGACTGCATAGGAAGCCATCTGATAGGATCCACCAGCTCTTTATACTCCAGGGCCTCAAAGACATTGTGTGACAATTGCTGGATTAACTCGTGGACAAAGGTAGTTTTTTTTCACAAAAACCTTTCTACGAGGCACAGATTCTATGACATGGGCTCGCTGAAAGGAATGTTTCTCAGCAACTTGGCAACACCCTCTTTTGCAACACCTCACCATGTAATGACACTTGGTGCTTGCATACCCAGGTTCTAAGCACACCTTTATCAAGGTTTTGTACGTGCCCCCTAAGAGATCTTCACTGTGTCAGTCCATGGTTGATTATAAATTTGATTGTAGGAAACAAAGAGGCCGTCCTTTGTTACCCAGCTCCTACCATGCAACTGATAGACCAGAGAAAAGCGATGGATTATGCTGCTCATCTCGAAGTGGTACAGATTTGCAACTCTGGCACAAGCTATTAGTCCGCAAGGAGCTTGTGCCTCCTGTTGTGTGACTCATAAACCACCTAATTACCACCTCTTTTGTTGGAGCTTTCTGGCTGCAGTTTCAATTACCGATGACAAAATACGTTTGTACTGCAGTGTCTGCGCACACATTTTCAGACTTGAACAAAAGGCTATAAATGCTTCTTTACCACTCATATTTCACTGAAGCCCGACTCCCTTTGGAGTGATTTGTCCCCATTCCAGAATTCCTGGCTGCCGGTTATAAACATTCATTAATGTATACAAGTGATATAATAGGACATCTGTGGGTACTTTTCAATCCATTTTTCACTCAAGATTCTATTTCTCTGTGTGTGACTTGACAAGATGAAGCCAGGAAGTGTACTTCAAGCATTTAGTTTCAAATCCATTTTCAGGGTAATTTCAGTCTTGCACTTTCAGTAGGAAAGTGCGTTTACAGGGAAGGAGGCGATGATCCCGTGATCAGACTGGATAAGGGTGGCACTCTGTTCAGAAGATAGAAACGGGGCTTGTTTTCCCTTGCCTGGAAAGATTCCAGTGATTCCCAGAAGTTCCCGTTGGGAAATTACTCGGAGTTAAGTTCCAGCTTATTTCTGAGATGAGCAGTGAGCCAGTGATGGTCACCGCAGGGGGCAGAATCCTGGCCAATAGCTCTGTTGGGTCACTCTGGGACAAGTCCTGTGCTGGAGTCATTCAGCTTGGGGCCTGTCTTGGAGATGGTATTTCTTTGAGGTTAGCTTCCTGCATTAGGAAAACTATACAGGAAATAGAGTATCCAATACGGATATGTACAGGGAAGCTAATTTCCCTTTCAGATATGGATTGGGAACTGTTGGTCGCTCTCTCCCCCCTTCTCTCATTCCGCCAGTGCAGCAGTGGGTGTCAAATGTCAGATTTTCACAGTTGTCTAATTGTAGGTGTTATTAAGAACATAAAATGTAGGATAGGAATGGGCTGCACAGTCCCTCAAACCTGATCCACCTTCAGGCCTGACATGGCCTCAACTTCTCTTTCCTCTCTGGTTCTATAACCTTTGATACACCTATGTTCGAAAATTCCATCTATCCCATCTAGATCCAGGGAACCGACTGGTCCGGGATTAGGATTCCAAAAATAAAATCCCCAAAGCCATGTCAAACCTCATCCAAACCTTGGGCGCCAAGTCCAGCTGCATATCCATTGTCCCTAGCCTCGGGCACACACTTGTGGATATCGGTCTGTCATTGTTTGTGGGATAGAATGCTGGTTGGTGCATGTTTGCCCCAGTATAACATGGGGTACCATAGTGGTGGACACAGGCCTTTCCATCTGTGAGATTGGGATGTGCTACTTTTGGGTAGAGGTCTGTTGCTGTATAACACTGGAGTACAGGTGGGTAGAGGTTTGTCATGATATAACACCAGAGTATAGTTGGGGTAGAGGTGTGTCACTGTATCACACCGCAGTACTGGTGGGGAGAGTGCGTCAATGTACAACAGGGTACTCAATGGGTAGAGGTCTGTCATGCTATAACAGTACTAATAGAGGTCTGGTAAAATGGAAAGGCACTCTGGTGTTGTGATGAATTCAGTTGTGCAGGGGCAAGGAGTGAAGCAGCATGGGACCAATGACTAGAGTACTGAGGTAGTAGTCAAGGGGTGGTGAGGGTTCAAGAACACAGCAGCAAAGGGGCAGGAAGTGCAGTGAGGGGGCAGTGAGTGAAATGTGGGGATAGTGAGTGAAGTGAGGGGACCAGGCATGTAGTGAGGGGACAGGGAGTGCAGTGAGAGGCCAGGAGTGCAGTGAGGGGATAGTGATTGAAGTGAGGGGACCAGCCGTGTAGTGAGGGGGCAGGGACCACTGCATCCAGATGGCAGTGATTGGGCAGTAACTGGACCAGCATGTAGACGCTGAATGGAGCTGCCAAGGGACAGAGAAGTGAGAACTATTATATTTGTGCCTTTAAACATGAATAAATAGCAGCATCTGGTTATGTGTGGGTAGAGTACAACCTGTTTCTTGTTAACAGCTCTCGGAAGTGGTTTGGATATAAACCTGGTCCTCCCTGTCAGGAAGCTTTGCACCACAGTGTGAAAGCAATTCCAAACTGGTCACTCTTGTAAAGTAGGAAACCTGGCAGCCAATTTGCAAGGTTCCAAAGGCAGCTTGAAGAATGAAAAACACTGGCATGCTGGAGGAACACAACAGGCCAGACAGCATCCGTGGAGAAATGCAGGCGGTCAACGTTTCAGGTCAGGACCCTTTATAAATTTTAAATTTTATTTACAGTGTGGTAACAGGCCCTTGCGGCCCAACAAGTCCACACCGCCCATTTAAAACCCCCCAATTTAACCTACCCGTATGTCTTTTTAGAATGTGGGAGGAAACCGGAGCACCTGAAGGAAACCCACGCAGACATGGGAGAACGTACAAACTCCTTACAGACAGCGACGGGAATCGAACCCTGATCACTGGTGCTGTAAATAGCGTTGTGCTAACTGCTGTGCTACCGTGCCTTCTTCAGGACTGAAGGTAGGGAAAGGGGAAGCCCAATATATAGGAGAGAAAAGCAGAGCAGTGATGGGTGGACAAAAGAGGGGAGGTAGGGTGGACACAAGGCAGTGATAAGTAGATGCAGGTAAGAGATAGTCATAGGCAGGTGTGCGGGGGAGGAGGAGAGAGCAGATCCACTGGGGGATTGATCAAAGGTAAAAAGGAGAAAAGGGGGGAGCGTAGAAAAAAGAGAGATAGGCTGGGAAGGGGAAGAAAAGAAGAGGCACAGTTGGGGGTGGGTGTGGGAATAAGTAAAAGTAGAAGAATTTAATGTTTATCTGACAAATAGCTGACAGGTACGGATGGTTGGTTGTGCTGACTGCCAGAAATCATACTGAAGTACTGTAACTATTAGGTGGTTAGACAAATGGACACCACCTCCTCCTACGTTAACAAAGTGTGTTCTGGTCTCAAACACTGGTTCCTTGGTTCTCTTGACTTTATCCAGAGTGGTTGCCATTTTGACCTCAATTTTATAATTCTCATCCTTTGCTTTCAAATCCCTTTATGGCTTTGGACACCCTTTGCTGGAATCTCCTGTACCCTCTACAACCCTGTGAGATATCTGGCCTTCACTGACAAACCTGTGCCAAGATGTTTACAAGGCAAGGAGAGAGAGAGGGAGGGAGGAAGGAAGGAAGGAGAGAACACTAACATAAACACCCCCAGGATGTTTCATCCAATGGATTAAAGTGAAGTCAAATATTGAACACAGGCAAACACATCAGCCATTTATGCATCATAAGATCCCACTAACAGAAAATGAGATACATGGTAATGTGGTGAAGCAATTACTTGTAATTTATTCAAATTGTACTCTGTGCAAAGAGCCAAACATTTTCACAGGAGATTAAGGAGAATCATTGTTAATTATTGGATTTGGAACAAGTTAGTGTGATCTGATTTGGGAAATGAGAATCTCAGATGAGGGAAGGTTTCCAGGATATATAACCCCTTGAGCTCATTAAAAGGAGAGACAGAGCTAGGAAGAGAGAGAAAAAGAGAGGGTCTAAAAGTTAAGGACTAACCAGGCTCTTTTAAGATAATTTGATTCAAGTCCTTTACATGACATAAAACCACAATGGCAATTTTCCTTTTTGTTTGGAGAATTTGGAGTTAAAATACATTGGGTATAAGCAGATGCTTTCAGAGCAAAGAGTTTTCCTGATGCATAAATCAATATTTCTTCCCCAAAATGAAGCCCAGATTAGCCACTGGCCCTCTCTCTCTCTTCAATTTTAATGAGCTCAAGGAGTGATTCCGTCCCTCACCTTTCATGGAAGCCCTTACCTCACAGGTCCTGTCAGAGATTCTTACGTTCCAAATCAGATCACACGGTGGACCAAACTGTTCCTCTTTAATTCTTTTCCCTTCCAAACCCAATAATTAACAATGATTTTTTTAAATCTCTCATGAAAATCTCTGGCTCTTTACAGTTTGCAATTTGAATAAATTACAGGTAATTGCTTCGCATAAATAAATATTTATTATATTCCAGTGGTGTTTATTATCACTCTCCATTGTGTGGGAATCTTTGCTCTGTGACTCTCTCAGCAGCCATTTTATCAGCATATTCCCCAGAGGGGGCCTTAAGCTTGGAGCCTGCACTGCTGGGCATGTCCTGTCTGGGATAGTCACCTCTCCCTCCTTCCCACTGACGTCATGGATGAGATAGAACTCAAGTGGTTTTGTATGTGATGAGATCCCATTAAGAGCCTGATTCTTAAGGAGACAGTTGAGGGCACAGGATGAACAGTGGGAGTTCCTCTCTGCTGCAATTACTGGGGACATTCTGATCGAGTGAGGAGGAAGGAATTTAAACCTGGTCACTCTTGGAGAGTCATGTTAAATATACATATAATAGACAAGCATGTGAATACCCTTTGTACTTAATTTGCTTTGCCTCTTGCTGTCTTTGCATGCCCACGCTCTTGTGTAATTATTTGCAGTTTTATGACCTTGTACTTTTATATAAATTATATGAATTATATCATATATAAATTATATCAATTGGTATCAGTAGATCATGATGCAGATTTCTAGATGCAAGAGGGATCAAGGGTTATGGGGATAGGGAAGGAAAGTGGGGTTGAGGCAGAAGATCAGCCGATAACTTGTGAAATAATGGAGTAGGATCAAGGGGCCAAATGGCCTACTCCTGCTCCTAGGCCATTTGGTCCATCTATCCTGCTCCGATTTCTTATTTTTATTTTACTTCTGTACCATCAAGATATGTTATCCTGGGGGAAGTGGGTTGGGTTCAGTGGATTTAAGACAGGCATTTATCTTTGGGACCTCACTGCTAGCCCGGCCGAGACAGATGGTATGGGCCTGCTCTCTGTGCCAAATGATTTTACACTGAGCCTGGGCAGGCTTGGTCTGGAGTCTGACGAGTATAGACCTGCATGCAGTGCAAATTGATAACGCTACTTGAACACCTTCTGAAGGGTAATTGAAGGGGAGGGGGGAGTAATTACTACCCTTGCCAGTGTTACCCGTGTTCTGCAAATAAAGAGAAAGTATGCAGATTAGAATGAACTTGGTTTCATGCCTGATTGAATCACACCTGATGTAGCACTTGATGCCTTCATGGAGAAACAAAATGGAAAAGTCTAACTTAGCCTGGTACTCCAGTGTGACAGTGAAGAAATATCACACTGTCTTTGAGACAAGATGTTAATCTGAGGTACTGTCTGTTCTCGGAGGTATGAAAGATCCCATAACACAATGTTGAGGAGAAACGGGTGAGAGGGTAGTTCTTGCTGATGTCTTAGTTACTATTTACCCTTCAACTACCATGGGCTGGACAAAGTTGGGCTCTTTTCTCCGGAGTGGTGGAGGCTGAGGGGTGATCTGTTGGAAGTGTATAAGGTTATGAGGGGCATAGATGGGGTGGACAAGCAATATCTTATTCAGTGACCCAATACCAGAGGGCATGCATTTAAGGCGAGGGGGGTAGGTTCAGAACAGATGTGAGGGGCACGATTTTTACTGAGGGAGTGGTGGATGCCTGGAATGCGTTGCCTGATAGGGTGGTGGAGGCAAACTTATTGGGGGCTTTCAAGGTGGGGGCTTATGGGCATTCTGTAGGTAGGAGGGACTAGCTATGTTGGCACAACATTGTGGGCTGAAGGGCCTGTTCTGTGTTGTACTGTTCTATGTTCTAACATCATCAAAACAGGTTGTCAATTCTTGTCACGTTGCTGCTTATGGGAGCTTGCTGTGCAGAAATTGCCACACTTCCTACATTATGGGCTGCAGAGTGGTGCAGCTTGGAACATCACCGTGGTGCAGCTCGTAGAGTTGCCACCTCATGGCTTGAGTGACCTGGTTTCATCCTGGCCTTTGGAGTTTGCACATTCTCCCTGTGACTGCATAGGTTTCCCCCACTTACCTCCCAAAGGTTGGTAAGTAATTGGCTGCTGTAAAGTGCCCTTATAGAGCGTGGGTGAATGTGGGGAGTTGATGGGATTAGTGTGAATGATCCTTAGCGTATGGGGAGAAGAAAATAGGATTGGTGTAAATGGGTGCTTGATGGTCAGTGTGGCTTGGTGGGCTGAAGGGCCTGTTTCTGTGCGCTGCGAGTCTATGACTCTGAAACTTTTACAACAATGTCCACACTTCAGAAGTACTTCATTGACTGCAAAGTACTTGGTAACGCCCTGAACTTGTTATAGATGCTATAAAAGTAATCTTTCTTTATTGGCGATAAATATTGATCGACTCCATGAGAACCAAAAGGTGCCCAACACAACCTCAAAGGAGATGGATTACTTTCCTTCACACTGTCGTCTTTCCCCTAAAGGTCACTGCTTTCTTTCTGTGGTTCAGTATAAATTGCATTTGATTCCCTCCATTAGCCTATCTGTGTTTCTCCTTTATCTCCTTAACAGGGCAATGGCAGAGAGAGGGAAGGAGAGAGATAGACTCCTTTTATATTTGGATCAGAAAGCACCCAGTCTGTTTATTGAATCAATGATTGGCCCTTTCATAAAAAGACAAACATGCCTGTCAAGTGCATTGCTACTCAATGGCTATTGTTCCCAATGAAGTGGTTCAAGTAGGTCAGAAAGGGTCAAAATGTTTAACACACTGAATACCAGCACAGCCTGATGAAGCACCCTGGAGCCTGGTACAGCCACAGCTCCTGAATGATCCATTTTCCATTTTCACACCCAGCATTTGATAAACCCAACCAGCATATAGCTTAGAAATAATGCTCCCAGTATTCTGAGAACGCACTTCTAGAGCTCAGTGCTGAGTGGTATTTACCTTTTACACTTTGGTTGTGCTTTGCTGCAATGATAAGGTTCTCCACCTGATGGTGGGGGGGGGGAGGGGGTGACAATGGTGAGAGGCCTACAGGTTGCTTCTCCAGAGGGCTTGGAGGGAGACATCTCATGAAAATCAGAGCGTAGGTTACTTCATGCCAGTTTTGACCTGGAAATATATCATCAGTTGTTTCCTGGCACAGGAGACACAGGATTACAGAGAATTCATTCAGTCTGCACCTGTGTTTATGAGTCATATGAACCTCCCCTTACCCCTCTTTTATGGTCCCCACTACAGACTCCCAGTCACTATTCCCATCTCAGTTAACGGTTCAAATGTTTACCATTTGGTAGGCGATTTAGGTGCTGTGTTTGATACAAAGCTGACTGCTGCTTACCACTTTAGTCTCCTACTTCTGTCCTCTGTAATCTTTTGTTGGAACCCACATCCGTGCTTTTGTTTTCTTTAGATTTAACAATTCCAGGACTCTCCTGGCTGCCTTCCCATCTGCCATCCTAGAGAAACTTGTGTTCATCCAAAGCTCAGCTTCCCGCATCTTAACTGGTTCCAAGTCTCATTTGCTGGCTGCCACTCCACAAACATCTCAAATTAAAAATCCTCATCTTTCCACCATCTCACAGCACCCATCCTTTCCCCACCCCCATAGCTGTGCAACCTCTTCCAAACCTACAAGCCTTCAATACAGCACGAAACAGGCCCATTTATATGCAATACTAATCTAAGTCAGCGAGCTCCTCTGAATGAAATGGGACAACTGGTGACTTCACAGGAAGAAATAATGGGACTGAGGAGCAGCAAGGCCCCTCAGCTGACACAGGGCCAACAAATAGTTAATATGCAAACCCATTGTCCATCATATTAAGTGAGACATTAATCAGTTTATTTTATAGCAGGTTGAGTATCTTACCTGTCAGCAGGTTAATTGGTCACTGTAAATTGTCTCTCGTGTATAGGTGAACAATAGAATCTGGGAGGGGGTTCATGGGAATGCGGGGAGAACAAAATGGGATTACTGTAACTGGGTGCTTAATGATCAGTGCTGACTCTTGAGGGTTGAAGGGCCTGTTTCTGTGCTGTATGACTCTCTGACAACCAAGACAATAAAGGTCCATGACAAGACCCTGGAAAATATGGACCACGTCCCATATCTTGAAATCCACCTCAATAATCGCGGACATCAATGATAAAGCCCACAACCACCTTCAGTGCACCACCACTGTCTTTGACTCTCTGAGGAAAATGGATGGTTGAAGATCAAGACTGCAGATCTGGTACAAATCTCCTGGTCGACTGCACGGTAAAGATACTTGCCCTCTTGGATGCTTCTGAGATGTGGATTACTGTCAGCAGGCACCTCAAAGCACTGGACAGGTACCATGAATACCAGCTCCACCAAATCCACCTGCAGAATAAGTGACCAATGCCAGCATCCTCTCCCAGACCAGCACTGAGGTTCTTATTACACTCATTTGGCTTCAACTAACTTGCACTGTGTTCTGCATGTCTGATATCTGATTCCTAAAACAGACACTTTGTTCTGAGCGCTATCATCATCAAAGATTACCAGGTGAACAGAGAAAACAATTTAGCAGTGTTCTCGAAGTTTCTTTGGAGAACAAGTACCATTCCTAGCAATTCATGGGAATCCCTGCCCCACGTCTGCTCAATGTGGAGGCTGTGCATTCAGGATGGGATTGAGAACCATTAGTGGGAAGTTCACAGAAGTCCAGTGTAAACGATTGAAAGAGTGTACAATCTTCTGCCTGCCCGTCCTATCAATCTCCAACACGCATCAGAATCTTGGGGTCCCATCACCTCAGATCCTGTGGAACTGGAGTAGAAACAAGTCATCCTTGATCCCGAGGTACTGCCCAAGTGAGCGTAAGTGAGCGTGTGAGTGCCTGTACGTGAGGATGTGTGCACGTGAGCAGGCAATCATGGGTGTGTGCATATTGGTCAGTCCTTCCCTCAGTAAGTCCAAAAAGCATGTTGACAGGCCTGCTTGGGAGCACAAATTAGTTGCTACACATAAAAGTACACTGCAGCCGGAATATTTTGGAAACAAGCAGCTGGATTGGAGAGTTTACTGCCCCACTGTTGCTAAGTTTGCTATCCCATTCATTCAGGAGTGGGCAGTTGGAATTCTCCCTGTTAAGCCATCCATCCAGCCTGGGCTGCTCACTTCAGTGATCAGACAGAGGGATGGACCTTCCCATTTTGAAAATCAGCATAAAAAACAGCTGACTACTGCAGACTGGCGAAAGATCCAGTTAGTGTGAGTGACACTCACTCCTCCCCTCCTCTTTCAACCACCACCCATTATCTCTCCATCTATTATTGTTAATTGTACTTAAACCCTTTAAGATGACAGACATGTGGAGCATCCTACCAGGTGACATCTGACCTCTGTCAAGAATGCTAAGGGCCCTGTGGCAATGAGAACTCACCGTCAACTCTCTTCACAAATGTTGCCTTTTTTATTTGGTTGATTTGTTTCACTTTGGGTGTCTTCCCCACCCCAAACACTGTCAGGTGGATTTCATCAGATTCTGAATGCACTATTATCCTGTGTGTGTAGGAGAGCAGAACGGAGAGAAACGATTCCACCCACAGCTTTACACAGGCCTTGGTTTTGATGAGATTCAGCCCTCGTTGGTTCTGGTTATATTGTCACAGCAGATTATGAACTGCAAAGCCACATTTTATTTTTTATTTGTCACAGCTCCTTCTTTTATTATTGTTGTTCAAACTAGTTTAAACTATCTCATCTGCCTGCGCATGGCCTATGTCTCTCCATCCCCCGCCTGTTCCTGTGCCTGTCTAAATGTCTCTTAAGCATTGCTATCGTATCTGTATTTTCCTCAGCAGCATGTTCCAGGCACTTCCCACTCTCTGTATTAAAGAAACTTGCTTGATAAATCTCTTTTAAACTTTCCCCATCTCACCTTAAAGCTATGCCCTCTAATATTTGACATTTCCACCCTGGGAAAAGGACTTTGACAATGTACCCTTATCTGTGCCTCCCATAATTTTATATACCTCTATCAGGTCTCCCCTCAGCTTCTGAGACACCAGAGAAAACAATCCAAGTTTGTCCAACATCTCCTTATAGCTAATCCTCTCTAATCCAGGCAATATCTTGGTGAACCTCTTCTGTACCTTCTCTGAAGCCTCCACATCCTTCCTCTAATGCAGCGATTGGAACTGCATGAAATACTCCAAATGCGGCCTCACCAAGGTTTTATACATTTTCAACATGTCTTCCTGAACTGTTACACTCAACGCCTCAATGATGAAAACATGTATGCCATATACCTACTTCACCACCCTACCTCTGCCCCTGTACTCAATTCCTCTTCCTATCAAAACATACCATTTGACTTCTTAACTGTCTGGTGCATATGTGTTCATTCACTGACTGGTGTATGAGCACATCTTGTTTCACCTCCCCCTTTTTTAATCTATTGTCATTCAAATAATAATTGGTCTTTCTGCTTTTGCCAGCAGATCTCACTTGTATCCACATTATACTGCATCCTCCATGCATTTCCCATTGACTCAACCTGTTTAAATCACACTGGAGCTTCTCAGCATCCCACTCACTGCTCACACTCCCACCAGTTTTGTGTCATCCACAAACGTGGAGATATTATGTTTCATCTAAATTGATATATATATTGTAAATGACCACAGTTCAATTACTGAACTTTGTGGTATTCCACCAATCACTGCTTGCCACTTGGAAAAGGACCTGCTTT
>JARFYF010000094.1:10675395-10686355 GCA_030265395.1 Rhina ancylostomus | reverse complement strand
CATGGTAAAAGGGATTTATTCTATTTTGACTTCTTATGTTACTCTAATGGAGATTATACAACATGTTGTACAGATGGTGACCATGTGTAGTTTGGGCTGTAAAGAAGGTACAATACATAATCTAACCGCAAAAGTACTTGCTTAATTTACAACAAAATTTATTTAGTTAAATGCAGTGAACACTTCCATCGCATTAATTTAAGTAGAACCAATGGTATTTATACTTTGGTGATGGGTGGTCTTTTAAACAATAACTAAACTGTTATTTATTAAAACTGATAGCTGCAATATTTATGTCCGGGTCAGAGGTGAACCAAGGTTTAGTTTCACCAAAGATTTACATTGTTCCATTCTCACTTGTTAACATCTCGCATCCTGTGGCCTGAAATAGAAACCTTCTGCCCCTCACTCCTCAACTGCGCACAATGCTTTTGGCCACATTTCCTGTAGTCACTGACCCTTAGCCCCTGAGGTTTTATACACTTTCTGGTATAAACGTATCCTTTTGCCCTTGGCTCTATTAGTGTGGTGAACAGTGAGAGAAAAAAAATCAGTGCCAACAAAATGGGATCCAGATCAGATTCCCGTCTTGTATATGAAAGGTAGTTCAGACAGATTTTAATTTTAACCCTGTCAGTGCCCAAATATGTTGAGCATTTTCAAAGTTAATATCTCCAGGTGATGAAGCATTAATTCCACTGCCAGCACCCCCTCTCAGCTCTGAAAGCACAGGCAGGGACAATAGAAAAAATGCACGCCACATTAAAAATAAGGAGAATGCAAATAGGGAACAGAACTTTTAGTTCTTTACAGCATTTTCTTTACAAGGTAAACATGTGTCTGAAAGGGTAGGGTGGGGAAATAATGGCTGCTTCAGAAAACACAAGTGTGTTTGGGGCAAAATTTAATTCTCAGTGCCTCAGTGGTATAGAAACATCACAGCCTTGGATTCAGTAAGAAAGAGGTTGTGGACGAAAGGCACTCAGCAAACCTATTGCTACCATAAGGTGGCATAATGGTCCAAACTGGCTTAGTATTCAATAGGTACAGCAACATTAAGTGAACCAGTCAATGACTAACATCGCAGAAACCAGCCTCCCCTCCATGGACTCTGCCTATACTTCTCACTGCCTCGGTAAAGCAGCCAGCATAATCAAAGACCCCACCCACCGGTGGATTCTCTCTTCTCCCCTCAACCATCAGGCAGATGATACAGAATCCTGAGGGCACATATAACCACGCTCAAGGACAGCTGTTATAAGACTATTGAACCGTTCCCTTATACGATGAGATGGACTCTTGATCTCACAATCTGCCTCGTTATGACCTTGCATCTTATTGTCTGCCTGCACTGCACTTCGTCTGTAGCTGTGACACTTTACTCAGTATTCTGTTATTGTTTTATCTTGTACTACCTCAATGCACTGTGTAATGAATTGATCTGTATGAGTGGTATGCAAGACAAGTTTTTCACTGTACCTTGGTACAATTGACAGTAATAAACCAATACCAATAATGATCTATTTTGATGGTTGTGAATAAGGATGAAAAAGATTTCTTACTTATTTTCTCTTCTTCCTTTCATTCCTGAATTTTCATACAAGGAATAATTATTTTGCTTTAGGTGCAAGGCCTGTTAATATCTTTCTGATGCAAGCTTTCCTGTGAAAATCAAATAGTGCTAACATTGTCACATTTCATGGCTGGATTCAATACCTTTTATTGCACAGAAGGTTAGTTCTGAAGTAGATTTTATCTAATAATTAGTAACAGGCCCAGATATTCGAAGTCTGGAGGCAGAGGAATGTGGTTTTCATTTAGTCTGACTTGGGGGACTGAACACTTCAGGTCTCATTGGGAGTTACTGGTGCAGAGTTCAGCTCCTGTAATCTATGTAATTACTGTAGCTCCCAGCTATAGTATTATTGTCATTGTAACACACAGCATTTAAATCTGAATGGGAATCAGACAAAGAACAAATAAACACCGTTAATTTGAAAATTACAAAAAGAATATTGAGGACAAATGAATGAATGGGTATTTTTTTCCATGTGTCGGTCCCGTTTTACAAAACACTGCACTGATCCAAAAAGATCAAAGGTACAATACAGTTTTAGACTGACCCAACTAATTATGCTGATCCAACTATATTCCATGCAGGAGTATGATGGTTTCTCCAGTTATTTAATTCACAGTATCAGCCACATCACTCTGGGGCCAGACATCTTTCTATGGGTATGAGAAATCATTAAAGATAACCAGTCTGTGGAAATTCTTATGTTTCTACAATTGGCCAAATCAAAGTAGCATTTGAATGTCAACCATGTATGTCCTTGGCCAGGAATGTCAGCTTGCCAATTCTTTAAAACTAGAAGATAATTTAGGTTTTATTCCATATGGTATTCTTTTACAAATAAGGCCACCTCTGAGTCCATCCCTGTTTAATTATGAATGTTTCCAGCTTCATCATGCAGACGCTCAGGGGATTATCTGGTTTGCACTTCAGGTGGCCCTGTATTTGGGATCAGTGTCCCAACTTCAGCCACTCCCTCAGACTTGCACTTACATTGTGCTTTGTGCATCTTCTGGACACCTCCTGACTCTGAAACCAATTAAATCATTTTCAAACCTGAAAGATTGGGTAACGTTAATGTTCAAAGGGAGCTAGATGTCCTGAAAAACAAGTCATTCAAGGTCAACGTGCATTCTGCTAATCTGGTACATTTGGGACTGCTGACCTGAACTGTTGGGTTCCTCCAGCACTTTTTGTGTATTGCTCCAGATTCCAGCATCTGCAGAATTTCCTGTGTCTACATTTGGGACTTTGGTAGTGCCAGACCATCAGATTTTTCGAACTATTGGATGTTATTCCAATGAATGCCCAGACACACTTTTAATTCACATTTTTTTGGATGTTACACTGTATTGTAATACATGTTCCTGTGAGCTCAGTAAGGTTAAAGGGATCGTGGTAGTCCTGGGCCCCTGTGAATGTCGGTGCAGTGTGGGAACCTGTGAGCCAAATGTGAACCAGTGGTATTTCTGAATAGTTGCATAGTGGATTATTGAAGTTTCACTGAATGTTGGCCTAATTTAAGTACAGGAGCAAAGAAGTTTTACTGCAATTGTATGGTCAGTTAAGACTTGTGTACAGTTTTAGTCTCCTTACCTAAAGAAATAGCTACAGGCCAAATCTGGATTAAGAATGCCTAATTTATAGACACCCCTACATATAAACAAGCTCCCATAATATTATTAATTTCAAAGGTCTGGTGTATGTACATATGAACAGTCGAACTAGCTTTCTCTCTCTCTCTCCACTTTTAGTCATTGTTCTTTCCTATCAGTCTTATGTGCTTTTGATGCTACTCATTACAATACTGTGGAGGTATGGTCAGTACATTGAGTGATTTTTATGTATTTTCTGACTTATGGACAAAATTGACTTCTGAGTATGTGTAGAACGGAACCCTTTCATTACCCAGGGACAGTTTATACTTGTTATTGTGTGAGTGCAGTGAAGTTTCATTAGAACTGGTTCCAGAGTTGGTGGGTTTGCCTTGTGAGGAGAGATTGAGTTGACTGGACTATATTCTCCAGAGTTTAGAAGAATGAGAGGCGATCTCACTGAAGCTGACAGATTTCTGACAGAGATCAACAGACTGCTTTCAGAGAGAATATTTCCCCCGGATGTGGAGTCTAGAATTAGGTATCATAGTCTCAGAATAAGGAGCAGGCTACTTGGGACTGACATGAGGAGAAATATCCTTACGCAAAGAGTGGTGAACCTTTGGATTCTCTACCCCTGATGGCTGTGGAAGTTTGATCACTGAATTCAGACAAAACAGAGATCGCATCATTTCTGGCTATTAGGGGACTTGAGGGATATGAGGATGGTACTGGAAAATCGTGTTAAGGTAGAAGACCATTCATGACATTAATGAATGGCAGTGCAGACTCAAAGGCTCAAGTGGGCTAGTCTTTCTCCTATTTCTTATATACTTGAGTGTAAATCTGAATTTTATTTACAGTGTGGTAACAGGCCCTTCCGGTCCAACGAGTCCACGCCGCCCATTTTTAAACCATGTTAGCCTACCCGTACATCTCTGGAATGTGGGAGGAAACTGGAGCACCCGGAGGAAACCCACGCAGACACAAAGAGAACATAGAACTTCCTTGCAGAGAGCAGCCGGAATTGAACCCGGGTTGCTGGCGCTGTAATAGCGTCATGCTAACCATTACACTATCATAAAGTGTACAGAATACATTTTTTAAAATATGGATTTATTTTTGACTGCAGGGAGCCATCATTACATCAGGGCAGTCTGGGGCAGTGGCAGAACCTCAGGATCCACTGACTGAGGGCTAGAGGCTTCTGTGACTCTCTATACTTTGACAGCTGAGGCAGCGGGGGCTTGAACCTGACTGGGCTCCTGGGTCCACATAAGCCCAATGACAGGTCATGGAGATCACCTGGGGTGTAAGGGGTTGGAAGGTGATGGGAGACATTAATGCCACCCCAATGTTAACAGAGTTGGGTGCACAGACCCTGTCTCAACCACATCACTCTGAAATTGGGGGAGCAGGGAAGGAATGGAGAGCAGCTCACCTCCAAGCTCCATTTTAATCGAATAGAGTACCAGCATCAAAATCTCCATCTGTAACTATTTAAGCGTTCAACATCCCTTGGGTAAGGGG
This sequence comes from Rhina ancylostomus, assembly GCA_030265395.1. Taxonomy (NCBI): domain Eukaryota; kingdom Metazoa; phylum Chordata; class Chondrichthyes; order Rhinopristiformes; family Rhinidae; genus Rhina; species Rhina ancylostomus. The sequence goes on along the minus strand of JARFYF010000094.1, from coordinate 10,681,657 downwards.
AAGATATACAGGCCACACCTGGCTTCTCAACGCCCGACTTATGGACTCTCTGATATAAGAACGTGCTCCCATAGCATTAAATTCAAAAGTCCGACGTACGTATATACATTTGCTCCTATGAGTGGAAGAACTAGTTTCCTCCCTCTCTTCCATTTGGTAATTGTTCTTTCTTATCAGACTTCTGTGCTTTCGATGCCATTCGTTACAATACTGTGGAGATGCGGTTACCATAGCTGGTGATTTTTGTGTATTTTCTGACTTACGGACAAAATCGAGTTATGGTCATCTGTAAAAGCAGAACCTGTTCGTTACCTGGGGCAGCCTGTACGATTATATAGCACAAGAAGATTCCACATGGCACACTCCCCAAATTCAAGCTGTGCTGTGTCCATAAGTGCTGCCTGGCCCAGTTTACAATATCCTCTGTAAAGGGCACAGACATGGAAACTCTTAATTACAAATGTACAAAAACAGATCAGTTCTTTTTCCCAGGTGGGGTGGCGCGGCGGTGTAGCAGTTAGCGTAATGCCAATACAGCACCAGTGACCTGGGTTCAATTCCAGCCACTGTCTGCAAGGAGTTTGTACGTTCTCCCCGTGTCTGCGTGGGTTTCCTCCGGGTGCTCCGGTTTCTTCTCATGTTCCAGACGTATGGGTTAGGAAATTGTGGGGATGCTATGTTGGTGCCAGAAGAGTGGCGACACTTGCGGGCTGCCCCCAGCGCATTCTCAGTAACATAAAAAGAGGTGTTTCACTGTGTGTTTCGGTGTACACATGACTAATAAATAAGTATCTTATCTTATGTTCCTCTCTCCATTTCCACGGTTCAGATGCAAGTTGAGCTACTAATACCAGCTCTTTGAACAAGATGTCCTATTAATCCAGTACAGTGCAGTGTTCCCATAGCATGCAGGCATTTCTCCTTGAAGCATTTATCCCATTTGCTTTTGAAAGTTCCTGCTTCTGCCACTATTTCAGGCTGTGTGTTCCAGATCAGAACCGCTTGCTGTACTGAAAAAAAATCCTCATCTTCCTCTCCATCCCCCCACTGCAGTATTTTTTGCCAATGATCTTAAATGTACATCCTCTGGTGACCTCCTCCTGCCAATGGAAACAATCTCGCCCTATTCATGCTATCAAAAGCCTCGCATGATTTCCCACACCTCTATTAAAATTGTGTCCAGCCTTCTCTGCTCTAAGGAGAGGAAACAGGTTTCTCTCCAATCACTACACCTTTTCTTCAGGATTGTTTTATTGCTGTGATGTATTTGAAGGCAACTTTTAAAGAGGAAGCTCTCTTTAATGAGAGACAAACTTACTGGTACCACTTACTTTAGATCCTCCAGGTAAATATGCTGTCAGTTCACTGTCTGTACTGAATTGTCTATACTCAGCAGGAGAGGTGGTAGGAGTGTTACAAATGGACTCAGCCTCAACTGCCTCTAGAGTGTAAAATTAGCCACACTCGCTATTCCTGCTCAGTATCCAAAAAATTCCAGTGGGAAGTTTGTGTGTGTGTGTGTGTGTGTGTGTGTGTGTGTGTGTGTGTGTGTGTTGGACTTCAGGTAAAGACAGGAATGGTTCAGCTGTGATGTTCTCAATGGAATAGGCATCATCTCTCACATAAAAGATGAGCCAAGCTACTGAAGGATTGCCGCTGCCCGTGGAACTAAACCACAGATGAAGCCGGGGTGGAGAAAGCTGAGGTTGCTCTCCTCAGAATTGGATGGAATTTTAAAAGGGGAGTTTGGAATCGTGAGAGGTTTTATTCAAAAGGGAGTAATTGTTTTCTTTGGGAGGAAGGAAGGTTGGTCTCCAGTAGGAACACAGTTAACTTCTTCAGCAAAGGTACAGTGGTGGGGGAGGCGGAGTGGGGAAGGGAGTTGAGAATTCCTTTCGTGATGCTGTGAGCTGTTATAAGCCAGAACACACTGCAGGACGTCCACCTCAACCAGGAGTAGAGACTGGAAGATGATTCAAATGGACCATTCTCCTGTGTACCTCATTCAAAGGATCACGAGCAAGCCAATTAGCCTACATCTCCACAGGAGTGATGCATAAGCCTCAAAAATGAAAGAATTATTGATGCTCTCAACTGGTGACAAAGTTATACTCCATGGTTTGATTCTGTGGCCTTTGACCTTTGAGCCTGGCTTGTGTCCAGCTTGAGCTAGCAGTAAGTTTTTATGTCTCTGTTCACTGTTTGGATCCTGAGTAAAGTAAATTTTAATAGTCTTAAAATGTTGACTGTTCCATTGCAAAGCATGAACATCTGTCTTGCAGATAAGAGCCAAAGCACTGCCAACAAACAAACCACATGTGAAGACATATAATTAAATCTGCAGTTGTTTCTCCAGGGTTTTCCCAGTAACTGTTGGCTAATTCCCTAAGCCTTTAATCATGGCTGTCATTTTCTTCAGAGTACAATGAGTGAAGTGATCACCTTATGTGGACAGAAAGGTCTCAGATTTAACCAGTTGTCCGTATAGTCGATCTCACTCGGGTCAATGGTGGGTGAGCTGGCTTATCCTGAGAGTCCCACTTAATGGATGGGGTAAACCAACCAAGATATAATCCAGTGACCTCTGCTGGAAATTGTATTGGAATAGATGTGGGGGGAGAACAGGACTGGAATTAGTTGCATTGAAAAATGGCCAATAAGGGTCTGCAAGTGAAAAGGAACAAGCAAAAGGAAATGGAGAGATAACAGAGCATTAAAGAGGCTCTTAGATAGGTACATGAATGTTCAGGAAATGGAGGGATATGGACATTGTGTAGGCAGAAGGGATTAGTTCAATTGGGCATTTGATTACTAATTTAATTAGTTTGGCACAACATTGTGGGACGAAGGGCCTGTTCCTGTGCTGTACTATTCTATGTTCTATAAAATATTACATCTGATGTTTTCTGAACCATTCCAACAAATTGTTAAAAGTATACACAGTTGCCAAAGTGAAGGATAGGTTTTCCTTCAGTAAGATTTTTTGTTGCTTCAGAACTTAAGAAATAGTATCAGGAGTAGGTCATGTGATCCCTCAAATCTGTCTGGGATTCAATAAAATTTTGTGTCTTAAGTCCACATTTTCACTTGATCCCTGTAACCTTCAATTCCCCATCTTCTCAAAAATCTACTCTAGCCTCAATCTGTTCCCAACTTGCACCCCCAAAAGTAGCTGACAGTTTCTCTTTAAGATAATATAGTCGGAATCACCACCATTTTCCTTATTCCTTCCCCACAGATAAATAGAGCAGTTCATCCTTCTCATCAGGACCAAGGGACACAGAATTCCAATAACTCTTCACGTTCATTGAACCACAGCTGTACATCCATGAGATATATCCCTGGAGATGGGGCAGAAGATGACCTCTCTCTCTCTCATTTGCTTTCCATTCAAAACACCGACTAATGCCTTTGACTTGACACTTGCAAAGACAAGTCAGTGAATGTCATTGATGAGCCGTTGTGTGCCTTGGGACTGAAGGCAAATTACGGTAGGTGTTGAGATGGTGCTTATCATCTTTTTAACTTATCCCATTTCCATGCTCCAGCATGCACATACAGTCCCTGACAGCTGATGGGAGTTGACAAGCTGTGACCTGCATAAGTCTAGTTGCCCTTCCTTGAACCGTTTGCTTATTTGGGCATCCAGCTGACTTTCACTTTTAATTACTACATCCTGGTACAGTTCCAGGAGTGGAATTAAACTAACAAAGCAATGTTACAAATATTCCACAGCTCCGGGGTCCAAGTGTGGAAAAAGACTCCATCCCATGGAACTGAACTAACAGCTGAGGTTCTGGATATAGAGTCATGAGTTTGAATCCCGCCATAGCAGCTAGAAAATTTAAACTCAATTAAATCTGGAATTAAAAGTACTAATCCTGGTAATAATTTAAAAAATGAAATTACTAGATTGTCTAAAAACCCATCTGGTTCACTCATGTCCAACAGGGAAGGAAATCAACCATCCTTAACCAGTCTGACCAATGTGTGACTGTACCTACCAATGCATTTGACTCCCAATTGTCACCTCTCAGCTGAGGACCAATTAACCATGGAAAATAAGATGCTGGCATTGCCAGTGACATTCATATCTCATGACTGAGCAAATTAAAATATGGAAGTGGTATTTTAAATTACTAATACGATATTAAATTAGGGAAGAGGACATAGCAAAATTAATATATGCAAAGTATGAAAGGCACTGATGAGCTGCAAATCACTAGCTGGTTTCCTCCCAGCCTTTTAAAGGAAGCAGGTGAAAACATTACAGATGCACTACCTATAATTTTCTAAAGCTCCGTCAGTTTAGGAACTGTTCATTTACTGAGGAAAATACCCCTGTCATTCTGCTATTTAACAAAGATGAGAAATAGTAACTAGACAGCCTAACATCTGTTTTCTGGAAAGTACAAGAATCTACATTTAACGATATGGAATCTGAACACATCAACTTTTTTACAGATCAGAAGGAACCAGCATGGATTTGTAGAGGCCAACTTTAAATATATGATCAAATGTTTTTGATGGACTGACTAAAGTAGTGGACAGGGATTTTATTGATGTGAAATTCCAGAAAGTATGTCATGAATTCTCCTGTAAGAGACTGTTAAAAATGTTCATGAAATGAAAGGCAAAATATTGACCCTGTTGGGAAACTGGCTGAGCAGCTTATGACAGAGAGCAGAAATAATATACGAGCACTCAAACCAGCAAGATGTGGTTAGCGTGACTACTGGGGTAAATGCTTGTTGCATTTATTAATGCCTTAGATATTGGGATAGCACAATTGTTAATGATGTAAAGGGAGACAAAAATAGTGTATATGGATGGATTAAATTATAAAAAAAGATTTCAATTGAAAATGTGGGCAAAATTTGAACTTAAAAGGATAGAACTTTTTAGATGGTGAAAAGCTAAGAGTGAGGATTCAGAAAACTGGCTTTCTTTTACACAGATTGTCATGAACAGGTACAAGAAAACGTGAAGGCTATTAGTGTTGGCCTTTATAGCTGGGTGACTGGAATACTAGGAGACAGAGTTATGTTAGAGCTGTACCATGTATCTGAAGTACCACCAAACACATCTGAAACATAGAGCTCAAGAAAGCTTGGATGGAGTGCTGTGTAGCTTTTCAAAAACTGAATCTTGCTTCTCAATTAAAAAGATCACAGAAGCTAGGATTGTACATCACCCAAACTCTATACTAAAAGAGAGAACTCTCTACCAAATGTAATCTATTTTTTTCTTCAGTCCAGTGGAGCAGGCAGATTGAATCTTAGATTGTTTGAAGGAGGGAATTGGTCCAAGACTGGTATTTTAAACTTAAATAAGGGCAATTATAAGGGCATAATAGCAGATCTAGCTAAAGTGAACTAGCAAATTAGATTAAGGGATCAGTCAGTCAAGCTGCAGTGGGAAATATTTTAGGGGATCATTTAGAATAGATGCATTTTAATGAGAAAGATAAATTCCGTGGGGAGGATCCACCATCTGTGATTAACTGAAGGGCTAGCAGACCGAAAGAAAAAGAATATCATTTGGCAAGATCGGTGGTAATCAAAAGATTGGACAGAATATAAAATAAACAGGAAACAATGATTAGAAGATTAACAAGGAAGGAAACATTAATGTAGAAGAAAAAGGGAGCCGGGAATATACAAACAGGCAGTAAGAGTTTCTATAGATACCTTGTAAAGAAAAAAATGTGAGCGCTGGTTCTATAAAACTTGATTGGGGATATTAATAATGGAAAACCAGGAGTGGGCAGGTGAACTAAACAGATTATTTTGCATCAGTCTGGTCTCTAGAGGACACAGGTAACACCCAAGAAGTGGAATTTAGGAACATTACAATCACCAGGAGTGGTACCAAGTAAATTGTTGGAGCTGCTGTCCGAATGGACTTTTCCTTGAGTCTTAATAGAAATAGTTAATGAGATAGCTGATGCATTTTGTTTTAATTTTCCAAAATTCCCTAGATTTGAAGATTCCATGAGGTTGGACAGAAAGCAAATGTAATTCTTTTATTCGAAAGGGGGATGAGACTTAAATATGGACAATTTATTGCAGTTCTTTGAAAGAGTAACATCTGGATAAAGGGGAACTGGTGCATGTACATGGAATGTAGAACAGTACAGGAACAGGCCATTCGGCCCATGATGTTGTGCTGAACAAATTAAGCCAATGACACCTAATCCCTTCTGCCTGCATATGGTGCATACCCCTCCATTTTCTGCATTTTCATGTGCCTATCTAAGAGC
>JARFYF010000094.1:10643892-10657897 GCA_030265395.1 Rhina ancylostomus | reverse complement strand
CTGATGCTGCGCAGTGTTTGTAGCTGCGACTCCAGCTCATCTACTCTGAGCCGAAGTTCCTCCAGCCTCAAGCACTTGCTGCAGATGTGGTCATCACGGACCACAGCAAGGTCCACGGACTCCCATATCAGACAGCTGCAGTATACGAGCCTGTCCTCCATCTCACTATCTTTTTTCCCCCTGGCTAATACCACCTACAAGTCTATAAGAGACAACAGGGAACTTAACTCCATTTGGGCTATACAAAAGCCTGCATATCTCCTTTAATAATGTTATCCAAATCCCACAGTCCGATTTAAATTTTTTCCAACTCTCAAACCAAGCGATTTGAGCTAAGTGCTCAAGCCCTCCCAAACCATATGCCAAAGATTAAATTACAAGACTGTTGTATAAGCCATGATTTTAACAAAGCAAAAATTAAGAAGGTGGGGCTTGAGCATAAGCAGCATTAGGCCCAGGAGATCTTAAGTTCCTGACTCGTCTGTATGACCCCAGTATGTTACCCAAAGCTGTCAGGAAGTGGTGGCTCACCAGCAGCAGGGGTGGAGCATCAGACAGGAATCCACCTACAAAAACCAAAGGAACAGTGCCAGGCAGCCTTGTACTACCATGTATTTCAAGGAGATTCTCACAGATGGTAATGGGGTAGACGTGATTGGCATCCCAGGTCTGGAAAGGCCTAAACCTTTGTTGTGAGCTGAAGGGCCTGTTCCTGTGCTGTACTGCTCTGTTCCAAAGAGCACTCTACTTTTTCCTCCCTCCTATATTTAAAATGTTTGGGTCCCTTTCGACCCTGACTCTTGTTCCTGCGGGCATCACATGGAGGAATGTCAGATTCTCCACTACAGCCACTGGTTAAAGTAGTACATTGGGTCCTGGGGACATATGAAGGGAGACCCTGCAGATTCCCACAGGATGCTCTTCAGTCAGTAGAGAAAAGGTGGGTAGTTTGGCAGGGTTGTCTCCCACACAATTTTAAGTTTTGCTGAGTGGACAGGGTTCAAAATCACCAGGCATGACTCTCTTACCATACAAGTTGCATCATTTGTTTAATGTTTGGTTTGAATTTATTAATTACCAGGCTTATTTGGAACTGTTTCTAACTTGCCATATTTACAATTAATATTGTACTTAACAAAATATTGGTATTAAACTGGTCACCCTTTCAGTAAAGTTGATTGGGCACCTTATAAATTGATTTTTAAAAGATCCATGTAGCTTAAAGCAAAATGTAGCATTTGAAATTTACTGTTCTGAGACGTATTCTTTTCTAATTCTTCCTTCTGGGTGCTGTTTAAATCTGTTTAATTGCAGATTTGGTGCTTGTTTCCATTTCTTACTGCTGTTTTCACTAGTGGGGTGTGCCTGCTATACTCTTGCTGCTAAACTCATGTAGAGTGCTCTTGTTGAGAACTCAGCTAACATTAACAAAAAAAAGGATGTACTTGTCGTTTTCCTTTGATCCTAATTTATCTTCTGCCATTGCACATAGAGGAAACAAAACTGTTCTTGTGCCAGTTTGAGGACAGTGTTGAAGACTGTGTACCAAAGAGGACAATATGGGTGTTCCCAAACCGGAAACCATGGATGAACCGGGAGATCCACTCCCTACTGAATTCGAGGACTGCTGCATTCCAATCAGGTGACCCTGACCTTTACAAGAAATCGAGATACGACCTCCGGAAGGCTATCAGAAATGCCAAGAGACAATACTGGTTCAAAATAGAGTCCCAGACCAGCCGTCAGTTGTGGCATGGCTTATATGCTATAACGGGCTACAAAATGAAGTCAGGCAGCATAGTTAGCAACAGTGTATCCCTTCCTGATGAGCTTAACGCATTCCTTGTACGTTTTGAACAGAAGGGGATTGATTTGTCACCACCCACCCTGACAGCCTCCAATGCAACTGAACCCGTGGTCACCGTCGAGGACTTAAGATCAGTCTTTTGGAGAGTGAACCCAAGGAAAACATCTGGCCTGGATGGTGTCCCTGGCCATGTGCTCAGATTTTGTGCTGATCAGCTGGCAGAAGTATTTGCAGACATATTTAACTTCTCTTTGCTTCAATCTGGGGCTCCTGTCTGTTTTAAGAAGACCACTATCATTCCAGTACCTAAGAAAAACAAGGTAATGTGCCTTAATGCCTACCGACCGGTGGCTCTGACATCCACCATCATGAAGTGCTTTGAGAAGCTAGACATGGCACACATCAACTCCAGCCTCTCAGACAACCTCGACCCACTGCAGTTTGCCTACCATCAAAACAGGTCTACAGCGGATGCAACCTCCCTGGCCCTACACTCAGCTCTGGAGCATCTGGACAGTAAAGACACTTACGTTTATTGACTACAGCTCTGCCTTCAACACTATAATTCCAAGCAAACTCATCATCAAACTACGAGAATTGGGACTCAACACCTCCCTCTGCAACTGGCTCCTTGACTTTCTGACCAACAGACGGCAATCAGTGAGGATAGGCAGCAACACCTCCGGCATGATTATTCTCAACACTGGTGCCCCACAAGGCTGCGTTCTCAGCCCTCTACTCTACTCCCTATACACTCATAACTGTGTGGCCATATTCTGCTCTCACTCCATCTGCAAGTTTGCAGATGATACCACTGTAGTAGGCTGTATCTCAAATAATGATGAGTCGGAGAGCTTAGAGACATGGTGTCATGACAACAACCTTTTCCTCAATATCAGCAAAACAAAAGAACTGTCATTGACTTCAGGAAAGGGGATGGTGTATATGCACCTGTCAATGGTGCGGAGGTCGAGAGGTTTGAGAGCTTCAAGTTCCTAGGAGCGAACATCACTCCTAGTCCAACCACATGGATGCCACGGACAAGAAAGCTCACCAGTGCCTCTACTTCCTCAGGAGGCTGAAGAAATTTGGCAGGACTAGTGAAGGGTCTCGGCTCGAAATGCCAATTGTTCTTTTCCCTCCACACATGCTGCCTGGCCTGCTGAGTTCCTCCAGCATTTCATGCATGTTGCTTCTGTTAGTTCAAGTAGGGATTATGCTGGGTGGCTCTTTTTATGCCCAATGGCCTCCTGTGTAGGAAATTTTCAATGACTCCATGTTACTGACTAATAAAATACTCTAATGATCCAGACACATGAGTTCAAATCCCACCACAGTTTAAATTCAAATCCCACCACAGAAGAGTTTAAATTAATTAAATAAATCCAGAATCTGCAATGTCAAGGCTGGTCTTCAGGAATGGGCAGCAACCAATCACCAGCACTTTTAATGTTTTCTTTCCAGCAGAAACCAATGATAATAAAAATGAAACTGTACACAGATGGATGAGAATTTAGAGTCATGGAACACAGAAACAGCCCTTTGGTCCTCTGAGTCCACATTGACCATTTAAACACCCATTTATATTCATCCTCCCATTTTGATCTCCCCCCCCCCACATTTTACCACTGACCTATACAACTTAATGGCTATTTGACCTACCATCCACCATGCTTTTGGGATGTGGGAGGAAACCAGAGCACCTGTGGGAAGCCCACGACATCACAGGGACAATGTACAAACTCCACACAGACAGTACCGGAGGTCAGGATCGAACCTGGGTTGCTGGAACTGTGAGGCAGCAACTCTACTACCTGCTCCACTGAGCTGCACAAATTTGCTTTCTGCCAGTTTGATCCAGTCACCAATTTCTGTACATGTGTATTTCTTCTTTGGTCTCGGGCTGTAGGTGCTACATCAACTGCCCACCCCAGTTGTCCTGAGAGGCCAACGGTAAAGCTCTTGCCAGTCATTGATTTACAAATGTACAATTGGAAACTTCAGTGGGATTCAACTGCAAGGCAATTAACTCAGGCACTGGCCCACAGTAGAAATGGATTTATTGAATTCACTTGCTCAACAAACTGTGATGGCATTGTGAAGATTCAAGCTCTGTGAGTTACTAGCCTTGTACTGAAGTTATCAGGGAGAAAAAGTGATTCCATTGTGGGTGACCCCACCATCATCACAATTAGTTAATCCCCTGCTTTATGGAATGATAATTGGTAATTGATTTATTATTGTCACAAGTACCGAGGTACAGTGAAAAACTTTGTTTTGCTTGCCATCCATACAGGTCGTTTCATCACATCAGTACATCAAGGTAGTACAAGGGAAAAGCAATAACAGAACGCAGAATATTGCGTTATAGTTACAGAGAAAGTGCAGTGCAGGCAGACAATAAGGTGCAAGGCCGTGTGAGGTCAAGAGTCCATATTAATGTGCAAGAGGTCCATTCGATAGTCTTATAGCAGTGGGTTAGAAGCTGCCTTTGAGACTGGTTGTTCTTGATTTCAGGCTTTTGTATCTTCTACCCAATGGGAGGGGGAGAAGAGAGAATGTATGGAGTGGGAGGGGTCCTCAATTATGTCGGCTGCTTTACCAAGGCAGCGAGAAGTATAGAGTCCATGGAGTGGAGGCTGGTGTCCGTGATGTGCTGAGCTGTGTCCACAAACCTCTGCAGTTTCTTGTGGACTTGGGCAGAGCAGTTGTCGTACCAAGTGATGCATATGGATAGGATGCTTTCTATGGTCCATGTATAAAAATTGGTGAGGGTCAACGGGGATGTGCCGAGCGTGATCATAAGGTGGAGCATGTTGCCACAGGGAGTTGTTGAGGGAAAAAGCAGAAGCATTTAAGGGGAAGGTAGCTAATGGAAGAAAAGAACTAGGAGGTTATGTTGATAAAATGAGGTTTCTAAGGACCGTGAAAGCTAAGATAGGCTGTAGGTGTAAATAAATATGATTTCAGATTTCTATTGATGGGTTCATTTAGCACTACATCAACCAACTTCCCTGGAAGTACATTCATATGTGTAATGGGTCTCCTGGAAGACTGGTGATTGATCCCCATAGAACCATTCGATTAGTATTGGGAGCAGGGGATTAACCCGGAGAGAAGGGGAGGGAACAATTTATTGGTCGAAATGGGTCCCCTCTGTATGAATATCTTTGCAATATAGTGCTGGGTAATAACATAATCTTGATAATGCCTTCTGGGCGTTTTTGAACGATAATAAAAGGATAAAGGTGTAGATTTATTTTTTTCAATTAGGTGCTAAATATAGCAAATTTGAACTTGCCAATTCATTGGTAAGAGTCAGACATAAAGTTGCATTCAAGAAACCTTAATTAGCATCATTCGTTCAAATCACAGCTCAGAGTATTTAGCAAATCTTTATGAGGTTACAAATCCTGCCAACAGCCTCACTTGACAGAGAGATTTATGACTGGCACCAGCTCACTAGTACCTGGACAGCTGGGACAGGATCTTTGCACTCAGCATGCCTTGAGACAGCAACAAGGAAGAGAGAGTGCGAGGTGGATCGTGAGAGATGAAAGGATAAATAAAGAAGCACAGAGAGAGCGATAAAGAGATTGAGAATCTGAAGAAAAGCAAACAATTACTTTGAAGGTGTGAAAAAGTCTTGCATTTGAAACCACTTGTCACATGTCTTTTACAGTAATGCATAAAAGAATAAAATGCATATAAAGCACTATAACCAATGAGTACTTTTGAAGTGGAAACATTGATATAATCTGGCAAATGCAATGTTAGCTTGCATCCACAAATAGCAATGAAATAATGATCAGATGATAAATCTTTTATTGATGTTGGTTTTGCAATAAATATTGACCAGGACACCAACAATAACTCCCCTGCTTGTGGTGCCAGAGTGTGTCGACTTGTGGAGAGCTGCTCTCTGCAGATCTACTCATTACCCTTACTATAATCGTTCTACACTTTTAAACTTAAATTCCATGTCATTTACTACCTCAATGCACTCTGTACTAACTGAATGTATCTGCACTGTGTAATGAATTGACCTGTACGATCGGTATGCAAGACAGGTTTTCCACTATACCTCGGTACAAGTGACAATAATAAGCCAATATCCATATCAATCTTTAACATCCAGCTGAGAGGACAGCTGGAGCTTTGGTTTAACATCTCCTCTGGCAGATGTCTCCTCTGACACTTCAGCACTCCCCCAGTGTTGCTCTAGAGTGACAGTACAGATTTCGGAGCTCATGCCTCTGGTGTGGGACTAGAACCTAGAATCTACTGGCCCTGACACAAGTCAATCTAAAAGCTACTTCAAGTCACAAAGAGTGGAGGATTACAATTCTGCCTGGCCTGCTTTCCAGGCAGAAGGGGGAACAAGGATTAATATTACAGGGTTATTTCCTTTGCTGTAGGAATGCCTGAACTACAGGCATCCTGGGCTGCCATATTACAAAGGCCTGTGGCCCCTTGCATGAGTAAATAGAGGGGATTAGTTAGGGACCATCCCTTCCCTTCGTGCAATCAGTTGACACCAAGGAAAGAGGTATCAAGTCTTTGTTGGCAAGCCCTTTCAGCCATTCAGCATCAGCTGATGGGCCAGTATTTCTTAGGCTGCTACTAAAAAGAAATGCAAGAAAAATGTGATCATTTAAAGGCTGGGATTGAAGAGGAATATTGGAGCAGAGCAAAGCATCTTGATTCTGCATCTGACCTATTGTTTACAGTGTTCGTGGAGTAAAAGTTTGACAGATTTTCCGCTCTCCTGCTCTGAAATCTCTCACGTTAATTGTGAAACCGTATAAGGAAAGCAAAATGATCTTTTGTTTCGAGCAGAGTTTGCAGTGGATGAGGGGGTTGGGTGAAATGCCTGCAGCACTTATTCCCAGATCTATATGTGGAACTGTCCCATTGCTGCATACTTCACTATAAATATTTTATTTCACTCAGATTTAATAAAAAAATCTTAGATTAAATCACTAAAATCAGCATGGACACTGGCTGGAGCTTGGCATCACTGGGCCAAAATTCTCAGGGTAGGCTATTCCTGGACAGCCTTGAAGTTCAGTGGAAAGTTAAAGGTTAGAGTCATTCCCATCAGAAAACAAAGGAAACTATTTGTGTTTCAGTTTCCTCCAATGTCTCCTCAGGTTTATTCAGTGTGCGGATGATATGTTCAGACCATGGTTCAATCACCCTGTCCGCATTGAATTCGAGGGCCAGGTCTCCAACAGCCATGCTTACGGAAGGTAAAACGCACTCAGCCCATGCCTCCTGTTGGAAAGTCGGTACAACATCCGTGTGTGGAAGGTCGATCCCTCTGTGGTCAAACTGTCTGCTGGCTGTCAAAAAATGTGAATGAGGATGAAATTTGGAACACTTCCAGTGGAAGGCTGGCATCTTCAAAGCCCGGCAAGGAGTCAAAACATTCTGAAGAAAAATGAAGTCAAGAACAAAATGTTCCCATTTCTTTGCCTGACTTTTAACTCAATACGCATTTTCATTATAAAACAAAGAACAATATATGTAACATCTCGGAAAGAATATGTTCAACACAGAATCCTGACTCCACTCATTTAATAAAGGCGTCTATTTTCTTTATTTTATAAAATTTCGAAAACTTACAGTTAATAATGTTACCCTGTCATATGTTGTTGAGGGAAAATTGGCTTTGAAACGTCATTCCTCCCCAGAAGTATTTACATTTAAACTCATTGACAGGCAGATTATCCGTGCAATACTTTTGCTGCCATTTTTGTTTGTTAATCTCCTGGGCGCCCGACAGAATGCAATCTCGTGTACAAAATCATGCCTTGGACTTCCTTACTATAGAACAGTTGGGAAAACACCACGTTCTCATCTCCATATCGAAGAATAGTTATAATTCCCAAATTTGCTACTATCAAGCATAGTATTTTTAAAAATGTTTATATGTCAAATTGATTCAATTGTACACATAGGCCAAAGTAAAAACATTTGTGATCAAGTAATTAATGGAATGGAAGGTTCTATCGCCATCTAAAAAGATGAAACTGTATGTTTTCCTTTTTGAGGATGCTATAAAATGTGTAAATAAATCAAACTTATCAAGCATTCTTTTTACAAGTATCAACCATTAAAAATATTTTTTGGAGAATCTTGATGAAAAGTCTTAGGTGTAAAACACTGTCCTCTTTTTATCTTCGTTTATTTTTAATTCCAGAGAAATACTTTTTCCCCATCATTTCCTTTTTTTACATCAAGGTGTGGAAAAACTAATATAATGGATCTCAAAACGAAGTTAGGGCAATTGTACCTCTCCTGTGGTAGATCAAAGAAAATGAAGACTTTAAACCTGCTTTTTTTAGGACATGGTGAAAGTGCTATTGCAGTCCACAAATGGTTAATTATATTTAAATAAGTAAGAAGAAAATGCGGAAATCCCTGGTAGTGTCATATTACACAATCACAGTATTAGAAATTTATTAAAAAATCCAACACTTCACATACTTCTTAAACCTCAAAAATAAAAGCATTTTTGTTGTGTTGAATACAATATTCCACCCAGTGCTTCACCTTCAGAAAATGCACAATGCAAATCTTCCTCTACTTGTGTTAACCATCCTCTAAAGCCATCAAATGTTATATAACTCAGTTAGGAAACACATTTTTGGGCACTGAAAATGTATAAGTTTGTTTTCTTGCTGCAATAATAGTTATCAATGTACTTTATCACTCTTCAAACACCATATATGCCAACAGTTTGATTTTCCATTTACTCTCAAAAAATTGGCATCTTGTTCAGAATAGAATCCCCTTTTGTTTTCCATCATAATAATTCTTCTGACGATGATTGTTCCACAACAAGTATGCTTGATCACCAATTCTATTCCATAAGATTGCATGGGTGCATTTTTTTCTTTGGCCAGGGAAAGATCCACCATACAAGGGGCTAATACCAAGTTGAAGTAGAGATTTAACTTAAAAGGTTGTGGAACAAAGGGGCGGGGGGTAACTTTGGTCTAAAACCAAGTAGGTTCCTTGTTTTTCTCTTGATGTAGGAGTCCTAATAAAAGAATTGGAAATATATAAACAATAGCTTTAAAATATAAATTTTCTAATTTATCAGCAATAATCTTAAAGTCGTCAACACTCTTTTTGAACAAACTAAAGGGTATAAAATACTTGAGACCCTGCTCAAACTGATTCCAAAAATGAAAAGCTTTAAATATTCTTGGGATAAGAAAGGGTTGATGAACAACTTGTATCCTCTCATAAGATCAATGACACTTCAACATCAGTTAACTCCTTAAATGCATTAGAATATACAGAAAATCTCTGATTGTAGCCATCTGCAAGTCTGAGTACCAAAGTGAGTGATTTCACTACTAAGTTATTGTGAACCTTTCTTTAAACTGCAGTATAGAGTCCTTATTCCTTATTCATGAATTGCTCAGTTCAAAATGGGATGTTGAAAGAAAGACTAGAAGACCACATTAAAAAAAGAAATGCTTTTATAAACATATATAGGTAAAGTAATAATTAAAGGCCAGTTAGGATAGCTGAAAATGAAGAAAATAGTCTATTCAGCAGATGATGCAGCAACAATGGAAAGAGAAACTGTTAATGTTTCAGGTTGGAACTTTGAAAGAGAGAAAACAAATTGGTTTTCAGCAGCAGAGTAGGTGGGGGAGGGATGGGTAAAATAAAGGGAGTATCTCTGATAGGGTGAGACTAAATGACTGAATGTAGCAGTTAGAATCAGATTACACCTTGTCTGTATAATGTGTTACAGAGGCTGTGGTATATGCTCAACAGACTAGTCTACACTAATAGAGAAAGGAAATTTGAGCCAAAATAATTTTGTAGTTAGAAAAGATATTGGACCAAAGATAAGATCCCTTTATTAGTCACATGTACATCGAAATACACAGTGAAATGCATCCTTTGGGTAGAGTGTTCTGGGGCAGCCCACAAGTGTCGCCATGCTTCCGGTGCCAACATAGCATGCCCACAACTTCCTAACCTGTACATCTTTGGAATGTGGGAGGAAACCCACGCAGACACGGGGAGAACGTACAAACTCCTGACAGACAGTGGCTGGAATTGAACTTGGGTTGTTGGTGCTGTAATAGCATTATGCTAACCACTACACTTGTCATAGAGGCATACAGCTCTGAAATGGGCCCTTCAACCCACATCATCCATGCCAACCATCAAGCACCCAAGTACACTTATCCCACCTCTGCTACTGCAACCCCTTTCAACTCCCCTGTCTTTGCCATTCCTGCCATTACAATAATTTACAGTGGCCAATTAAACTACCTATCAGTACACTTTGGGATCTGGAAGAAACCACAGCACTGAGAAGAAAACCACTTAGTCACAGGGAGAACAAGCAAACTCACACAGAAAGCACCCAAGGTCAGAATCAAATCCAGCTCTGTGGATTTGCGAGGCAGCAGAACTAACCACTGTGATGCCCCAAAAGAATTACCCAAAAAAACTGTGTGGTTCAATGCCTAAATCTATAGCATTTGATCGTGTCTCTCTGCCCAGAGCTGGTGTTCAAGAATCAATTGATTTGACTCCAAGTGTAATCTAACCAAGGTTCTGTATTGGTTGTACTCCACTTAGACAGTTAGACTGACAGTGACCAAACTTTATTCACTAATTCTAAGGTAAAATATGGCAGATACTAGAAATCTGAAATGAAACAGAAAAATGCTGAAAGGTCTCAGGAGGTCAGAAGAATCAGACTAAAAAATTAGTTCTGCAAAGCAGTTACCTAATCATACATTGGTTTCTCCAATGTAGAAGAGAAACTGCAACAAACTGTGCCTTAATTTGCTGGGCATTTGTCTTATGTGGATTCAGTCAAATCCCCTTTCACTCTGGTAAACTCCATTGAACACAAGCCTAAGCTGTCTAACTTTTCCTCAAAATACATGAATGCAATGTTGAGGTGACAATCAGATCGGCCATGATCTTATTAAATGCCAGTGTAGGCTTGAGGGACTGTGTGACCTACTTTTGCTACTAATTTATATGTTCATATGGTTTATAACCCCAAATCTAATTTGGCTCAATCAATATAAACTGAATTTGAACCTTGGCTTAAAGTGCAACATAATAATGTTCTAAATCAGTGTATTGTCAAGTCCCTCTGATAATATGGCGTCAAGAACAATGATGCATTTTACCTGATTTGGAATTGGTTTAGGTACACAAGTATCCAGTTGTAGTTGGAGGACAGCTACATCTCCAAACTCAGACCTTTGCACAGCCCACGAGGGATACAACTGATTTTCCAGAAGTAATGGAAATCTAAAGTTGAAGTTGTTATTCCATTAAAGTGTATGAATTGTTCTGTAGTCCCCTGTATCTCTGTAAATAATTTGCACATATAGTGTCAGCATCTTCCTGAACTTTGGCAAATTATCTCCCTAAACCTTTCCTCTTTTAAAGATCTCCTTGAAATGTACATCTTTGACTCAAGCATGCCTTCTGAAAATGAATTTTACTTCCTCCCAATTCCTTTCGTTCACCACTATTTTCTGGAGATTTGTCTTCTTTCATGAAAATAGACACAGATCATTAGTTTAATATTTCTGCAATTTCCTCACTTTCCAATATAATTTCTCCTGTCCCAATCTCCAAAGAACCCACATTTAGCTTTTGTTATTCATTTCCTTTGTACATATCTATAGAAGCTTTTATGATCTGTATTTATGTTTCTTGCTAGATTACTCTCACAATCTACTTTCACCTTCCTCACCAATTTC
Organism: Rhina ancylostomus; assembly: GCA_030265395.1. NCBI lineage: Eukaryota > Metazoa > Chordata > Chondrichthyes > Rhinopristiformes > Rhinidae > Rhina > Rhina ancylostomus. Next base: position 10,646,323 of record JARFYF010000094.1, on the reverse strand, counting down.
CTGGTGGTCCTTTGTTGAAATCTGAAAAGTTCGAAGTCAAAGTTGAGTTTATTGTCATATGCACAAGTATGTGTATGCACAGGTGCAATGAAAAGCTTACCATTTAGCTGGAAATATTATTAGTATTGGTATTAGTTTATTATTGTCACTTGTACTGAGGTACAGTGAAAAACTTGTCTTACATACCATCCATACAGATCAATTCATTACACAGTGCAGTTACATTGAGTTAGTACAGAGTGCTTTGGGGTAGTACAGGTAAAAGCAATAACAGAGTACAGAGTAAAGTGTCACAGCAACAGGGAAGTGCAGCACAGGTAGACGATAAGGTTCAAGGTCATAACAAAGTAGATTGTGAGGTCAAGAGTCCATCTCATTGTATAAGAGAACTGCTCAATAGCCATATCACAGTGGGATAGAAGCTGTCCTTGAGCCTGGTGGTATGTGCCCTCAGGCTCCTGTATGTTCTGCCTGATGGGAGAGGGGAGAAGAGAGAAGAGAGAATGAACCGGGTGGGTGGGTTCTTTGATTATGCTGGCTGCTTCACCAAGGCAGCGAAAGGTATAGACAGAGTCCTGGGAGGAGAGGCTGGTTTCCGTGACATGTTGGGCTGTGTCCACAACTCTCTGCAGTCCTGGGCAGAGCAGTTGCCATACCAAGCTGTGATATCATCTTTTTCCTTTGATCTAATATGTTCATTAACTTTTCCTGTAACCTGCATCTGGACTACTTTGCTTGTGCCTGAAGGGGTATATATTTAGTGTGGTTTAATTCCTTAAATATTAGTCATTTCTCATTTTCTATCATAACTTTTAAATGCAGTTTCCCCAATCTATCATTGCTAGCTCATACCTCTTGCTTTTATAATTTGCTTTGTTTGGATTTAAGACCCTGGTTTCAGATCAAACTAAATCAGCTTAACTTTTAATATGACCTCCTATCATATGATGACTATTCTCCCCTAAAGGTCCCTTAAAAACTAAATTACTCATTAACATTTTCTCAGTGCGCAAGACCAGATCCAGAATAGTCTGTTCTGTCATTGGCTCCTCAGCATTCTGATCCTGAAGGCCATCTCTTATACGTAACATTAATTTGTCCTTGCTATTACTGTGAATTTCTTTGTGCCCAATCTTGATATAGATTAAAATCCCCCATAATTATTGTATTGCCCTTGTTGATATATACCACCACCAGGCTCAAGGACAGCTTTTATCCCGCTGTTATCAGACTCTTGAATGGACCTCTTATGGGCTAAAGGTGAACTCCTGACCTCTCAATCTACCTCGTCTTGGCCCCTGCACCTTACTGTCTGCCTGCACTGCACTTTCTCTGTAACTGTAACACTAAATTCTGTGTTCTGTTGTTCCTTTTTATAGTACCTCGCAGTACTTGTGTATGGAATAATCGGTTGGAATGGCATGCAAGCAAAAGCATTTCACTGTATCTCAGTACATGTGACAATAGTAAATCTATTGCCAATTATTCTTTGGGTCAGAGGTGCTGTGTTGCAACTTCACCAGGCTGGCAGCTCATTTTTAGATAAATCTGGTGTGGCTCCTAGCACGTTCTTCTGCACTTTTCATTGAACTTGTGTCAATCTTATGACTTGATTCTAATAGTAGCTTACACATTGTAATGGTCTCCACTCCTGCTGCTACTGCTGGTGGTGGTCCATAGACCCTCATGGATGCCTAGTTTTGAATGACCAGATCTGTTCTGGCTATGCATCTCGCACAATTGAGATACCATACAACATAATGGATGGTGTCCTTGGGGACCTTTGTTCCATAAGTTCTGTGCAATGGTCACTTGTACCAGTGCTACAGATGCCAAATGGTCCATCCGATTGTATCTTTTTCTCTGTTGAAATTTGCAGGAAAATGTGGAGAACAATGACTTGCTGAAGTTGTTCACTTGAAGAAGAACCTCTAGGATATAAAACTTACTTATGCCAGTTTTGTTTGAGTTATTGGAGAATGACCTTTTTTGCAAAATGAATAGAAGAATTGAAGGATCAAATATTATGTTGCAGTTGACTTTTACAATATTAATGCTTAAGGAATGTACAGGAAGCTCTGCATCTGATTTTCTATTTCCTCCAAGCATTAAAGAGACATAAACAGAGAGAACTACTGTGTCATTCTGCTGCAATGTTGACAGCATTTAAAGATAGGTAATGTTACTTCTGCCAACTTGCCTTGCTGATCTCATTGTTTCTCAGTAAATTATAGAGCAATGGACTGAATAATGCTGGGAACTCTACAGGCTGTTACCATCAACATTTTCTTATTTACTGGGATTTGCATGACTTTTCAAAATCAGTCACAATTCTTAATAATATTAAAAATTAAGTTTTATTTACAGTGTGGTAACAGGCTCTTCCGGACCAATTAGTGCACGCTGCCCATTATAAACCCCAAATTAACCT
>JARFYF010000094.1:10522097-10533485 GCA_030265395.1 Rhina ancylostomus | reverse complement strand
TGCCCACCCACTACTGTGCCTGCAGTCACTTGTGTCTCCATTAGAAAGGCAAGTTGGTTTTTATTTGGGCACAAGCATAAAGATGTCTCACTACAGTTATAAAGGGCCCTTGAGAGATTTTCGTCCCCTTAACAGGATATACTTGCTATGAAAGGAGTGCAGCAAGTATTTAGCGGAATAGTTCCTGAAATGACTGGTCTGTCTTCTGAGAGAGATCGAGTTGGCGTGCTTTAGTATTTGAAGAATGAGAGGTGACATCCTAGAAACATTTAAAAAGGAGCAAACATTGGGCTTGATGAGCAAACATTTGCTCCTTGATTTTGCTTCAGATGGTGTAAAATTAGAGGAAAAGTATGTTTTGGTTAAATTAGACGACATTAAATCCTTGAGGATGAGCTGGCTAATAACACACTCACACAACACACTGTAAACCAGGCAGTAATCCACACGGGCAGGTCAACGGGTGAATCCAGCTCTCTCAATAAGTGTTGTCATTGTCTGATCTAACCTTTCCCCTTTGCTTTCTGAAAAGTGGATTTGATAAGTGAATGCTTGGGGCTCGAGAGACCACAGATCAACACAGAGACAGTAAGACAGTTGAAGACAAAGGGAAATTACAGGGATCACACGAGCCCTGAGAAACAATGGCAGAGGACAGGCACAAAGGAAGGAGGAAATTGCTCAACTTCCTTTTGGATAATATGACAGAGAAGGGAAAATAAAAGAGTAAAGGGAACAGGGTTTCAAGTAAAACATTATTGAAAACTGGGCTTCCCTTCTTAAAGTGGTCATAACACCTTATATTTACTTATGGTTTTTGTTCAGTAACCCTCCCTATTCAAATATTAAGGAACAGTCCTCATTGATGGACAATACACCCTTGTTGGAAAGGATGGTCACTCACTTATGGCCACTACATTCGTGTGCTAAAAGGATGGTCAGTCACTAATGGACACTCCATCCCTAATATAAAGGGATAGACACTCTCAGAGAAACACTTTATAAAAGGACAGTTACCCACAGGTGATACAACATCCCTGCTGTAAAAGGATAGAAGCAGGTGACACAATGATGCAGCTGGTAGAGTCCCTGCCTCACCCCACCAGAGACCTCAGGAGCTGCCTGTGTGAAGTTTGCACAGTCTCCCTGTGACAATAGTGTGGGTTTCCTCCAGGTGTTCCAGTTTCCTCCCACATCCCAAAGTCACGCGAGTCGGTAGGTTAATTGGCCACTGAAAATTGTGTCGGTGAATCTGGGGGGAGTTGATGAAAATGTGGGGAAAATAAAAATTGGGATTAATGTAGGATTAGTGTAAAAGGGTGGTTTATATGTGGTGTAGACTCAGTGGGTCTGTTTCGGTGCTGTTTGTCTTTATGACTCTAAAGTCATTCACCATAAAGAGACAGTCACTCACTGACCATGTTATAAATTAATGGTCACTCACTGACCATTACTACATTTCCCATTACAATAGGTTTCAACTTGCTGACCAATATCAGAACCTTCCATACAAATAGTTAAAATACAAAATAATGGAAAGGCTTATACGTATAAAGAGCCTTTTTTTGCTTCAGGTTCAACCCAAAGCGTTTGATAGCCAATGATGTCAATTTTGATGTGCAGTCAATGTTGTAATGTTGAAAAGATGACAGCCAATACCAACATGGCAAGCTCCCAGAAACAGCAATGTGATAAAGAACAGATAATTTGTTTTACTGAAGATGATTGGTCAGGAGTGTGGGGATAACTGCCTTTGAACCAGCAGCATGCCACCTTTTATGTCGACTTAAAGGAGAAGACAGAGAATCAGTTTAATGTCTTGTTGGAAAGATAGCACCTCTGAAAGTGGAGCACTCCCTCAGTATGGGATGTTTTCTTCAATTCAAAGCGGTCAGGAACTTACCCTAAATACTGGAACAGTGTTCTCTCGCAGGTTTCCCAGCACCTGGTCCCCAATCATTTGTTCCTTTTTGCCTTGCTGGAAAAATTGGGCAGGGATGGAATCTCCACTTGCGAGTCACTGGCTAATTTACAGTAAAATCCAAGGTATATGCTGCATTGTCATATCCAGGATCTTTACTGAGATTAATCACTCCTGTGAAGAAATATTTCCCAAGATCAGTCAGTACCCTAGTCTTTTTGTTAAGTAAACCCTTCCTAACTTTTTCCCACTGTTATCTCATGTTCAGAACCTTTCCCAAAGTACAGAACACAGGAGGCTCCCATCCTCCCCACTCCCCATTCTACTGGGATGAAACCATTGTTGCCCTTTCACCTACTGTAGCTCCTACCTCCGCCCTTGGCAAAATAATAGGCTAGGAATTGACCTCCTTGACTGGGCAACGTGGGGTGCCCTCTCTTCAAAATGCTGCAGATGAACACTGTCGACATCTACAGTTGCAGAAAGAGCATTGCGCCCATTCTGTATATCCAAAAGTGAAGCTTGAGGACCTGACTCAAGCCCAGCTGTGTGGCAGGTGTGAGTTGGATCAGGTATCAAAGAGTCCTCAAGCTCAGCTGGGGTTTGCACTGACCGTGATCAGGTTTTAACTCTATACCTGAGTAGTTGTCTAGTCCTGGGCTATCAGTGGAGGCAAATTTAATCCTGCTTTTTTAAGGCTGTGTCTATGCACTGCGAGGTCCTTTTGATGATGTAGTCTTCAGGCAACAAATGGATCAGTCATTTAATAATTCACCATTCACCCCTCTGCTTGCTGACATACAACCTCTCCAGTTTAACTAATGCCTCAGTTTTAAAATACTGGTCCTTGTTTTCAAATTCCTGCTTGTTTACTCCTCTTCCTATTTTGAAAGATCCTTCATTTCTATGATCTCCTGAGAAATTTGTCCTCTTCAAGTGGTCTCCTGCCTCATGGCTGAATTTGATTGCTCAACCATGAGTGACGGTGCCTTCATCTACCGATGTTCCGGGCTGGGAAATCCTTCTGCTAGTTCTTGGCCTCTCTACTTTTCTTCCCCACTTGAAAGCGCTCTTTAGAATTCATCTCTTTGCCCAAGCTGTTGCTCACCTGCCCTATTATCTCAAATAACTTGGGAGTTTTTTTTTGATTGATAACTCTCCTGTGAATTACCGTAGAGCATTTCTGCTGCGTAAAAGGTCTGGGAGTTGTTTTTGTTGTAATTATCTCCTCTGATCCCACACCTTCCACAAAGAGACAACAGGATGCTCCTGGCAGGACCTTTAGCCTTCAGCTGTGCTAGTTACACCCTCATGGCTCTACATGGGCTATTTTGGCTTCCAAAAGCCATGTTTTCCTTGGTAACTGTTCAAGCATTACAATTTACTGACTCTGATCATTGAGGGTTGAAGATTGGCCTTTGATGATACCTTCAGCCCAAAAACTCAGCAAATCAGTAGGTAATGTTCAGGTTTCTTTGCTTCTGTGAGAATAAGCTCATTATGAACATTCACAGTCAGACATGAAGGCCAAACTAACAGCAGAGAAGCTATTAAGTTAGTTAAGAAGAAGCCTCCGACTTTGCTTCCAATTATTCTCCTTATTAAATAGATCTATATTTGAGGTTCATTCCTCAGCATGTAGTCACAGAGTCATAGAGAGATACAGCATGGAAACAGGCCCTTCAGCCCACCAAGTCTGTGCCAGCCATCAACTACCCTTTTGCACTAATCTTATTTAATCCCAGTTTTTACTCTCCCCACATTCTCATCATCTCCCCCCCAGATTCTATCATTCACCTACATGCTAGTGGTAATTTACAGTAGCCAATTAACCTACCAACCCGCACATATGTGGGATGTGGGAGGAAATCAGAACACCTGGGAGAAACTCATGTTGCCACAGGGAGAATGTGAAGACATCACACAGGTAGCACCTGAGGTCAGGATTGAACCTCAGTCTCCAGCACTGTGAGGCACAGCTCTGCTAGATGCACTACCGTGCCACTTTTTATCCCCGTGTCGGAGGGAATTTCTAACCGTATCCTGCTCGGTTGTCACAGTATGCACGCAAAAGTACAGCTTCCTACCCCCTACTCTCTCCTGTCCGGTTCGATGGGAGTGACAGCCCTAATAGTTTCAAACTGGGAGGTCCTGAGCCTAAGGGTTATAGTAAAAAGTGAGAGGTGCAAACCTCCACATCTGTATTGCTGCTGATGCAGACAGCTGTGACACTGAGCAGTCTTCACCACATTAATCACATATTCATGTATTTGTTGCATCCACATATAGTGCTTGCACTGAAGTGGTGAATAGGTCGATGTTTCTCCATGGATCAACATTCATGGTATCAGGTACACCTTACAGCTACTGAAATGCTTATAAAGTTTGGTCACTGCTGCAATGTAGCAGCCAATTTGTTCACAGCACGTTTCCCACAAAAAAACTGACCAGATAACCTGGTTCAGTGTTGTTGATTGAGGGATCTGATATCATGAAAAAGACTAGTCATTTGTCCTGCCCTTCTTTGAAGTTGCACCATGGGATCTTATCATCAGTTGTCCATCATTGGTCCCCCTACCATCAACATCCTGGGGATCACCTCTGGCCAGAAGTTCAACTGACAAATCACGTAATAACTGTGGCTATGAGAACAGATCAGAAACTGGTTATTGTGTGTGTCAAATGACTCTAGTCTCCTGATACCCTAAGGCCCTTCCACCATCCACAAGGCATGGGGCAGGAGCCTGATGGAAAACTCTCCACTTCCCCATGAATGCAGTACCAACACCTGCCAAGAAGCTTGACAATGTCCAGGACAAAGCAGACCACTTGATTAGTGCTCCATCTACTACCCTAAACATTCATTCTCTTCATCACCGACAGACAATGGCTTCATTTGGGCCACGTACAAAATACACCATTGCAGCAACACCTCCCAAATCCATGACCTCTCACACCACAAACAAAAACCATCATTTGCATGATCGCCTCCAAGCCACACACCATCCTGACTTGGGAATGTTACCAACAGCATCTTCTCAAGGCTAACCAGACAATTAGTGCTAGATTTTGCAATTGTGCACAGATCCTGCAAATCAATCGACTGAAAACTCTTACACATTCAGCTGAGAGGGCAGACAAGGTCCTGGATGACTCCAACAGTGCAGTAGTTCCACAGCGCCAGACTGAAGTGGTGGCTTAGATCATTGTCCTTAAGTGGGACTTGAATCCACAACTCCTAACTTGGAGGAACAAGTTCTGCCCACTCAGCCACAGGTGGTAACTATACTGTTTCACTGATGATATAACCCCTAAATGGATAAGTATGCTTCCACATTCATCAAATGACTTACACCAGTCTTACATCAGCAATAGTCATTCCTCACTTCTCTGGAGCACCAGTGTGGATGAATCCCTCCTGGCATTTGGCTAGGGAAGTGATATGAATAAGAAAATACCAATTAATTCCAGCATTAGGACCTTGCGTCTGCACACAGATCCATGTGGTTTCAATGAAAAGGCACTACACAATGGTAACAACTTATTACCAATCATTTTGTCAGTTCTAGCACTGTGTACTAGAAACATGCCTTTACATGATAGTTTGTGTCGAGATGTGACATCCGATTAAGTAGAAAACAATTAAGTTGAAGGAAAACAGGGCTGTGTTACCTGCTTAAAGCAACAGTGGACAGCCAGACGATCAGCTCTTGCAACGTGCTAAGAGATATGGTAGTTGTGAATGACAGGCTGTGGCTCCAGTTATTCACTGCATTCACAGGGTTCTGGTGGGGTCCCGGCCTCAATGAATGGCAGCCCTTCATCATGGTTGTCTCAAAGCAATGGGCCAGATCTTGATGGCCTGATCTTCCACCCGGAACCCAAGTCCAGAATTTGGCCCAAAACAGTGAGGAGGCTCCACCTCCTGAAAGACTCCGCCCCAAACTCTGCTGCTTGTCAAAGTTGCAAGTGTAATTTTACATTTAAAAATTGTAAAGTAGGTGATTAAAAAGATATTTATTTTAAAATAAAATTAATTTAACAAGTAAAACAATTTTTTTTAGAAAAGGAGTTCTTTTCCTCCTTGTCCACTAGAGCTATCATCATTATTGAAACCAATAAGGTCTCAGGTCCTCAGTCATCATCACTGAAACAGTTTATCTCGTCGTTATCTCATTGCAAGGGAATCTCAACGTTCCCAGATGGGGCTCCACTTCTGGACTCCACACGCACTAAAGTCCCAGGCGAAATGCTGCTTCAATGGCTAAACACCAACCAGCAAGATCCAGCCCAATACATTCACTCTGCAGAGTAGTTTGTGTTTTGATTATGACCTCCGTGCTCAGAGCTCACTGGCCAGCTCACACTGTGACAGCAGATAACAGAAAGGGCTACTCCAATGGCCCTAGAAACTGTTCATTTATGAGTTCCTGCTCACTGATCCAAATGCTGCCTTTCCTTTGTCAAACCTTCACCTCCTATTGTCAGAGTTTAAGGCTCTTGTGTTAACCCCCCATTGCTCCTTCATCATTTTATCATTGCTTGCCTTTAACAAGATCTGAGTGTTATCAATATGTCATCACCAATGACAGAATGGAGTCTGAATCTGATTGCTGCTTGTTCCCACATCATAGAGTCATATGTCACAGAATCAGGCTCTTTGGCCCATTGAATCCATACATCATATACACTAATCCTACACTACTCCCATTCTATTCTCCCTCCATTCCCTTCAGCACCCCCCAGATTCTACCATTCCCCTACACTCAGGGCCATTTACATTGGGATACAGGACGAAACCAGAGCACCTAGAGGAAACCCATGTGGTAACAAGGTGATTGTGCAAATTCCACATTGACCGCACTGGAGTTCAGGATTGAATCTGAGTCACTGAAGCTGTGAGGCAGCAACTTCACCAGCTATGCCAGGAAGCATGCTGTGCCTTGGTTTCTACATTGCAAGAATGGCTTGGATAAGATAAGATATCTTTATTAGTCACATGTACATAGAAACACACAGTGAAATACATCTTTTGTGTAGAGTCCCACTTGCCTGAGCCCCAATCCATCCTGCTCACTTCATCTGAGAAAGTTGCCTCCTTCTTTCAAAGCCCCAGCCAACCTTGGCAAATTACATGCATAACTGTGCTCCCGGCTCGCCCATATAAAACTAATAAGGGTTGAACGCCCATGGAAGTTAAAAAGGTACCAACACGTCCCCCAGGTACAACAATTTGGCAGGATGACAAGAACTACAAGTGAGGTCATTGATTCAACGGAGCTCAACAAGGTGTCAAACGCTGACATATGAAAGCTAGGAGTATTGTTTGGTCCAGTCCAGGAATTTCACTTACCTCATCCAGTCTGGCAATAGGTGTCAAAAGTATTTCACAAGATTTCCCCCACCTCTCTCACTAATTTTGTCCCTTTCCCTCCGTTCTGCCTCTCTACCTCTCCACGCCCCAAGGCTGCACCAACACCCTCCAAACACAGTGTAAAAACACAATCTCTCCAGAAGCAACAACCAAAATATTTCGGGTCTCTGTGTGTGTTTGGAAGTCAGCTAATTCTAGGCTCACACTTTCAGTGTAATAATGGAAAAGGCAGGAACACAAATCACAACTGCAACAAGATTCGGAGCCCTGGCAATGAGCCTGTTCTAATTAGGGCTGGGCCTATCTTCATTAAATATTATTCTCTGCACACTAAAACCACAAGGCAGCACTTACAAGGCAAGCAAGTTTCCACTCGCAATCCTCTTGTGCGAGGAGTTTCAGTCTCATCTGGGTTGTTATGGTGAATGAGGACTGGAGCAAGAAAGATTATTCCGTACAAGAAAGCTGAGTGGAGCCTTGAGTTAAACATTGGCCCTTAACCTCGGATCAGGGGTCAGACTGTCCAAGATCCTGTGTGGCAGTGTTTGGAATATTTTCCATCCAATTACAGGGCACCACGGCACTGGATAGCTCCTCACATATAGGTAGATCTCACCTGGGGAGGAATGGTTGCTGTCGACAATGGAAAACTGCTTCTCTTGTGAAGGTCAGTGTTGTGGTTACACAAAGCCTCCTGGGATCCACCCAAAGTCTGTGCCTCCTGGAACCATAACCAAGAACGTCCTGTGCCCCTGGGTGAGAAGCTTGCAGCTGCAAGACTTGAACACAAAATCAAGGCTGACTCTCCAACAGGTACTGAAGGAGTGCTACACAGTTGGTGCTTTCCAATGAGGTGTTCAAAGGAGGTGTGATACACTCTCTCAGCTGGACGTAAAGGATCCGGTGGTGCCAGTTTGTAATAGACTGGAGAAGTTCTCCACACTATACTGAACAATATTTTTCCTTCACTCAACATCGGTTATCTGGTCATTATCGCACTGCTAATTGTTGAGAGCTTGCTGTGTGCAAAATGGCTGCTGCCTTTCTTACATTATAACAGTCACCACACTTTAAAAGTACTTAATTGGCTGTAAAGTACCTTGGGACATCCAGAGGTTGTGAACAGAGTGTATAAAACCAAATACTCATTTTTCCTTCTGTTTAGACCAATGGCCCAAAGCCTCCAGAGAGCCGCTCAAGCTCAAGGCCAAGTTTCCAGAGCTTGGCCAATGGCTGAAGAGACTTGCATTGCTCATCTTAACTATCAAATGAAATCAGAACAGAGAGATGAAATTTAAGCACTAAAAACTTACAAAGGCTTTTCTTTCAGGAGAAAACAACATTGCCTTTAAATCTCTCAGTGCCCCATCTATAAATGTCTTACATATATATTGTATTTGCCTCGGGCAGCTCAGCTCAAAATGTGGCATTCCTCACTTTAATTTCCTGTCGTGGTTATGAGCCCAGGCACAGACAACAAGCACCATTCAATACCAACAAAAGGATGACATCGTTATTGCGGCTGTGGACAGCAATGAGACAGATCAGTCACATCAGTGTCAGCCCCCAGTTCCAAACACGCTGTGCCTTAAACTCAATTGAAAAAGTTTCAGTCTGGAGTCAGAAAGGAACAAGCCTGTTGAGTCACCAGACCTTTCCCAAATGTCAGAAACAAGAAGGTTTTGTCTTACAGAGTCATAGTGTGATACAGCACGGAAACAGGCCCTTCGGCCCAACTGGACCATGTTGACCAAGATGCCCCATCCAAGCTGGTCCCATTTAGAACAGTACAGCACAGGAGCAGGCCCTTCAGCCCACCATGATAGAACATAAAACAAAATTTGCCAGCATTTGGCCCATAACCTAAACCTGTCCAATCCATGTACTTGTCCAACTGTATTTTAAATGCTGTTCTTGTACCTGCCTCTACCACTTCCTCTGGCAGCTCATTCCACATACATAATCCCCTCTGTGTAAAAGAGTTTCCCCTCAAGTTCTTATTAAATCTTTTCCCTCTCACCTTAAGCCTATGTCCTCTAGTTCTTGATTCCCCAGGCCTGAGAAAAAAGACTGAGTGCATTCACCCTATCTATGCCCCTCACGATTTTATACACCTCTATAAAATCACCTCTCAGTCTCCTACACTCCAAGGAATAAAGTCCTAGCCTATCCAACCTCTCTCTATAACTCAGTCCCTCAATTCCTGGCAACATCCTTGTAAATCTTTTCTGCACCCTTTCCCATTTAATAACATCTTTCCTATAGCAGGGCAACTAAAAATGAACACAGTACTGCAAGTGCAGCCTCACCAGCATCCTGTACAGCTGCGACTGACCTCCCAACTTTTCTACTCAATACCCTGACTTATGAAGGGCAGTGTGCAAAAAACCACCTTTACCACCCTATCTACTTGTGATTCCACTCTCAGTGAACCATATACCTGTACTCCCAAAGTCCTGTTCCGCAATACTCCCCAGGGCCCTGGTGTTCACGAAAAGAAAACTTTTCAGCAGCATCAGTATTCACACTTTTATCAGAAGGTGTAACTTTATTTGTAATAAGAGTTCCCCAAGCCATTTCATTAGCTGTTTTCACACAGATTGGGAATAATAGGTTGTGAGTTATGAGGGGGAATCTGTAATTGCCTGACCTGCTTAGACACTCTGACGACATCTTCCCCTGCTGAGAATATGTTCTAGCTGCATGCTGCTTTGCAACAAATATTTTTTTTACTGGGACTTGACAGTCCAGCCAAGTAATGTTAAAACAGTCATTTGTTTCCCCAAGTAAAACCATAATGGCACAAATTTGAGGAAGAAAGCTAAATTTTGGAAAATGTAGGATCCCAGATACTGAGTTCTACCTGTTGTAGCGACTAGCTACACTGAATAACGACACGGGACACTTGTTTGGAGTCCAAGAGTCAAATGAATGACTGGGGTGCGCTGCCTCTTTAATAAACACCGTTCCCGTGCTGACGTCACGCGCAGGTCACGTGACCTTCCCACGCGCAGGCTCCACTAGCCCACAAAGAAGGAGTGCCCCGCGCCATCTTGTGTCGGAGCCTCCGATGACGCTCGCAATCGGGGGAGCCGGTTCGTGAAAGGTAAGTCACCACAATGCAACTGAGTAGGAGAACAGCAACCCAACGGCTATCATAGAGGATAGCCCAGTGATGAGGCCTATACACAGACAGGATATTACAAGGACTCAAAGCCCTTTAACCTTTGCTTGTTATCACAATAGGAACACATACATCAGGCTGTTGTTCACTGACTACAGCTCAGTGTTCAACACCATCAACCACTCAAGACTTATCGTCAGGCTCCAAGACCTGGGCCTCTATACCTCCCTCTGCAAATGAACCTTCAGCTTCCTCACTGGGAGACCATAATCAGTCAGATCAGAAACATCATCTCCTCCTCACTGACCATCAGCACAGTGCACTTCAGGTCTGCTGCTTAGCCTTCTGCTCTACTCTCTCTACACCTACAACCATGTGGCTCAGCACAGCTCCAAAGCCATCTACATATTTGCCGATGACACCACCGTTGTTGGCAGAATCACAGATGGTGACGAAGAGGCCTACAGAAGTGAGATAGGTCAGCTGGATGAGTGGGGTCGCAACAACAACCTCGCACTCAATCTCAGCAAAACCAAGGGACTGATCATTGACTTTGGAATGGGGAAGTCAGGCGAACACACACCAGTCCTCATTGAAGAGTCTGCGGTGGAAAGGGTGAGCAGCTTCCAGATCCTGAGTGTTAACATCTTGGAGGACCTATCATGGGCTCAGCACATGCAACCCTGAAGAAAGTGCGTCAGCATCTCTACTTTCTTAGAAGTTTAAGGATATTTGGCAGGTCATCGAAGACTGACGAACCTCTACAGATGTACAGTGGAAAGCGTTCTAACTGGTTGCATCACGGCCTGGTAATGGAAACTCCAATGCACAGGTACACAAGTGACTACAGAGAGTAGTGGGCTCAGCCAGTTCCACCATGGATACAACTGTCCCCACCACAGAGGACATCTACAAGAGGCGATGTCTCAGGAAGGCGACATCCATCATCAGGGACCCCCCACCATCCGG
>JARFYF010000094.1:10415880-10428917 GCA_030265395.1 Rhina ancylostomus | reverse complement strand
GCTCAGCTTTCCTTCATAAAACATGTTCTCTAATCCAGGCAACCTCCTGGTAAATCTCCTCTGCACCCTCTCTAAAGCTTCCACATCCTTCCTACAATGAAGTGACCAGAACTGAACACAATACCCTAAGGCTGGTCTAACCAGAGTTTTGTAGACCTGCAACATTACCTTGCAGCTCTTGAACTCAATCCCCTGACAAATGAACGCCAGCACACCATATGCTTTCTTAACCACCCTATCAACTTGCATGGCAACTTTAAAGGATCCATGGACTTGGACCCCAAGGTCCCTCTGTTCCTGCACACTGGTCAGAATCCTGCCATTAATCTTATACTCCACCTTCAGGTTTGTTCTTCCAAGGTGCATCACTTCACACTTATCCGGATTGAATTCCATCTGCCACCTGTCCACCCAACTCTGCATCCTGTCTATATCATGATGTAGCCTACCACAACCTTCTACACCATCCACAATCCCTCTGACCTTCATGTCATCTGAAAACTTATTAATCCATCCCTCCACTTCCTCATCCAAGTCATTTATAAAAATCACAAATCACTGATGTGCAGGAAACAAGAGATTCCTCAGTGAGGACTAAGAATGACCAAAGGCAACAGAGTAGTTGCACACAGAAGGTGATATACCAAAAATAAATACCCCAACAGTGAAGATGCAGGCTCTATACATGTGGCATCAAGTACCCATCTCTGATGGCATAGTGGAGGCATCAAATGAATTAATATTGTTTATTGTGGATGGGTGGATGAGCCAAAAAGTCCAACAGCCTCATTAAATGGATCATAGAAAAGCACTAACTGACCAAATGCTGAACAAATTAACAGTGAAATGGGAATGATAGACTGAAAGGAATCAAATGACTTCATTGAGGAACAACGTTACTCACACAACTTGTGGTGTAAAGAACTTCTTTCTCTTGGGTTCTGGAGGCTCTGGGATCCCATATTTCTCTCTCCTCTCTGCTGCTCTGTCTCTGTACTTCATCTGTGGAAAGAGTTAAGATTCAGTGACACTAAATTACTTCAAAACAAAAGCACTATAAGCTTGTGCTCTAAATTATAGAATAGGTGATCATACCTCTCTCTCCGTCTTTTCTAAAGCTTCAAGTTCTAAATCACTCATTTTTGCTCTTCTGTGAATCTCTAAATTTTGCTTTATGGTAAAAGGAAACAAATAAAAATGTAACTGTACAATTTAAGTGTTCTTTTAAAGTACTTCAAACCTACCTAAAAATTTCTTTTGTGAGATTTATATACCTTGTGCAGTTCAGAGAGCTGCTGGTGTCTGATAAGTGTCTCTTTACTAGGAAACTGCCGTCTACACAAAAGGCAGGCCATTTTCTTCCAATCTGTCAGCTTCTCCTCTCCTTCCTCAGCCTTTTCCTGCTCTTCTTCAGTGTCACTTTCTCCACTATAAGCTGCCACAAGTCCTTGCTGAGGACTCGCTTTTCTCTGAATTGAAGTATAAACAAAAGTTTATTCATATACCTCAAGTAAAAAGTACATGCATGATCTTTGTAAGTGCAATCATTTTTTAAATTGGTAATTCAATGTACAAATAACTCTTATCAGTTTTGCATCTGTTGTTTCTTTTACAGTGGATATAACCATTCTGTAATAAATAACATTCAACTAACTTAACGTCTGTATCAGACTGGACATGGCTGATAAAACATTTAATGGTAGGTACCTATAAAAACCACTATGTATTCTATGTAATAATAAACACTAACTGACATAGACTACTTTAAAGGAACCAAGAGAAATCATTCCCTGAAGTATCCATATTCTCAACAGTTACTTTGAGGTATGCACAATTCTACTTTAACTTGTTACAGTGATTGCATTCTAGAACAGATTACAAGTAGCAAACTACAATAATTTCACCATTACTGCATATTGGGTGAGAACATATAACATCACGATTGAGCAAAATGAATGATCCTTGGCAAAGATTTTGGAATTCTCAGACAAGTTATTACATACCGTAAAACAAGCCCCAAAATAATTTGTGTACATGCAGGGAGTGCAGAAATGCTACTGCCATCAACCAACTCAAATAGGACTTTTCATGCCCATATGTTAATCTGACACAACAAATTCACAATGTGCACCACCTGAAGTTGCACAGAAAACAAAATTCAGCAAGGAATAGTTGCCAAAAAGCCATGTGCCAGTCTTGGCATTCATAAAATAATAATAAGTTTACATATAAAAGCAGAAAAGGCTGGAAATACTCAACTGGTCTGCATCTGCAGAAAAAAAGTTAATTTCAATTTGTGACTTTTCAGCAGAAGTACACATATGCTGCCCGACCTGATATTTCAAGCATTTTTTGTTGTTAGTTCAGATTTCAAGCACCTGCAGTATTTACTCAGACATTTACACAAAACCAACCTTCACTATGTAGTCCTCATCATCAGGAGCAGGTCTCTTCAGGATTTCTACTCTTGTTGGTGACCTCTCTGCTGACATACCCTGCTGCAAGAAAACCACACAAAAAAATAACATTTAAAGTGATGCATGTTCCCGTGCAAGACCTTCTGAACTGTAAGCTCACGCTCAAAGTCAATGAAAATTTGCACCTTTTTCTCAAACAAAGCAAAGCCTGCGTCTGCTGCTGCGGACTCCTTCTTCTCATCTTCTCTTTGTGCACCTAAAGGCTGAAAGCTGGTTTTGATATTTTCCTTCTGTTTGTTCAAACTCTTAGCCCATCGTTCCATGTCTTTGGCAATCTAAAGAGCCATAATCAAATTACCATTTATTTGGGAGTAACACAAGCAACAACTTTATTTGAAACATGCACTAATCAGAGTGTGATAGGAAAATGGATCGAACTTATTTGTGCCGTGGACCAAAAGATTGAGTATGGTATTAGACAGGACTTTATTTTGGTACTTCCAGATCTTCTTCTGTCCACTGTTCTCAATTTCATAGAAAGATAATGGAAGATTAAAGAAAACCAGCAGTGGGCATGTCGATGTGGTCCACAGTCCATAAGAGGGTTGGAGTTTAGAAAAAGGTATATTGTACACGGTACTTGTGAAGCCACACCTGAGTACTGTGCACCACGTTGATCCCTTTAAGGACATACTGGCATTACAGGCAGTTCAAAGGGCATTCACCAGGCTAATTCCTGGGTTGAGAGGGCTGCCCTGTCACAAGCAGCTAAAGAAATTAGTTCTATATTCTTTGAAGGTAAGAATGTGGGATGATTTTATTGAAACACAAAACCTTGGAGTGTGCATGACAGGGTAGATGTTGCCACTAGAAAGAAAATGTCAGACATGGGAATGCTCTCAGTTTGAGAAAACAGAGACACGAGATCAGAGTAGGTAGTTGTGCTATTTTCCATCTCTGGCCGATTGAGACTTTTATTCTGCTTGTTTCTCATTGGAGGTTACATTCAGGAACTTAGAAGATTAATACACAAAGATAGAGCCTTAACTGGTCCTTTTCAGCAAAGGAAACATAGAAGCTGATGGGGCAGAGGAAATTACCACATTAAAAACCTGGCTGTTGACATGGTTATCTTCAATCCCAAGGGACAATGGGTAATTTTGTTAATGGATGTCAGCTTTAGGAAGTTCCCTCCCATTGGCTTTGGATGAGAATCAAGAACCAACTTTCAAGTGAATAAATCTAACATGGAAGGTAAGCAAGGCCCAAGGCAGATTATCTTAAAAACAGAGCTGACCAAGTGTTGGCCCGTGTTGAACCCAAACTTACCAAATGTATGATTGTTCTGTCCAGCACAGACAGGGGGAAATAATTTTTTTCCCCCTATCACAAGATGGAAAGCAACTGAAATGGAGTTTATATTAAAACAATCTGTATATTGGTCTTTCATTCTGAAGACTGGAGAAGTGCACATCCAGACATCTCAGCGTCCTCTTTGTAATGAGGTTTCAATGCCATTGATCAAATATTAAGATACTGGATATCAATAGAAATATCTCTTCCCACTCCCCTTAACTACAGATAACATGAGCCCATTTACACATGGATAACAACACTACTCAAAATACAGATCTATTTTTAAAAATACTTTATACATTATGGATGTGCAATTTATTTATTTTTTTTACCTGTTGCGCTGTTTTGCTCTTTGGTTTCTCTTTCTTCTCCTTGCCATCTTTGTTAGCTCCACCAGCAGTAGCATTCTGCTGTGCAGTAAATTCTGATACAGGCAAGTACTTTTGCTTTTCTCCATCCCAGTACAAATATTGTTGAGTTTGTGCATTATAGTAGTACTACAACAACATCAAGTTAAAAAAAGTCTTCAATACACTTTTGTTTTTAAAGGAATTGTAGTCAGCAAGCTACTGAAAAGATGACAGTAAACCACCTAAAAGGTGGATGAACATTCTTTTAACTGCAACTTGGCTACTACATTTTGAGAAGCAGTCATGGTTCTAAACACAACTCTGGAAGCTGAGCACGTAATGTTGCTGCTATTTCAGTGCAGACCTGAGCAACAGTGTATTATTGGAGACTGATCTTTCAGGTGAAGCCAGATAAATATACCATTACAAAGAGACAAAGCGCTTCCATGTCTTCAGCCAATAATCGTAACAATCAAACACTGATGGAGGAAATAATTTGGTCATTTATCACACTGACATATGTGGGACCTTGCTCTGTTAAAATAGGGTTCTGTGTTTGCATGACTGAATGCTGCAATGACACTTTGGAAGTAATTTTTGTGAACTGCTTTGAAACAATCTGATGATTTGATAAGCAATGTATATATGTAGGCTTGCTCTTTCTTACAATATAGTCATATTTGCAAAGCTAACAGATTTAGTGTTTCTTTTACCTGAGAGTTAGGATCGTAGTAAAGTCCAGACTGCTGATCATAGTAAAAACCGGAAGAATCGTCATACTGGTAATTGGAAACATCAGGTACAGCTGTAAATGAGCATAAAAATATTTACAGAGCCCATCATTCTCATTGACTTGTGTAAAACAAACTGCTTGCTGGACTCTAAAATGTCAACCAATAACTTTTAAAAGCATTTGTAGTACCAGAAGGTGTGCATAATATTTAAAACTAAATCACTTACAGAATTTAGAATCTGTTGATGCAGCATTTGAACCTGTACTCTGTTGACTAGTCGATATTTGCTGTCCAGCATCTACCTGTAGCATACAAAAGAAAGCCACATCACTTTTAACATGCACCCAGTTTAGAAGATTAAAATATATGCACAAAACACTTCAATTAATAAGTGAAGAAATATCAAGGCATTAGGCATTCAAGCATGTGGGGAGGTACCTGGGAACAGATTCATCACTATTTAAGGCCAATAAATTATTTTAGTCAAAGGGCCCAATACTGGGAAAAGAATAAAAATGCTTTCTAAAAACTAAATATAAATCGTTTTAGATTTCTTTCCCAAAATCCAAGAAAGGAATGATAGATTACTACTTCATGACTATCCAGAAAATGTAGAAAATGCTACAAGTTAAGACATATTAGCGGGGGTGGAGATAACAATATCTTCTAGTGGTACATTTACATAAAATCTTTCACAAGAAGAATGCCCAATGTAACTTTCCAATTACCAGAAAAACACCCAAGCATGTATCTGAAAGAACCAATTCCCTGTAGGTACTTAATGCTAATGCACAATTAAATCTGAAGATGGGACAAGAGAACAAAGCAACTTTAAAAGAAAGACCAGTTCCAGATAAAGTAATCTTACCTGAGCATTTTGCTGGTAGGTTTGAGCATGGCTTGAATATACCTGAACCTGTGATTCAGATGTATTTGATGAAGTGCTGACAGGAGGACCTGCAAGAAAACAGAATTGTTTGTTTTAAACACACCAATTAAAACAGATGAAGCATTAGGTCCAAAAGACACGAGATTGCTTAATTTAAAGCAGCATATTTTAATACTTAAAAAAACATTGTGACTACATATTATACCACTTTACAACTTGGATTCCATATCCCACATAATATTCCATTTGCTACTCATCTGATGGAGGTGGAAAACAAGCATAATGCATAATTGTTCCCTATTGGCAAGTCAAATTCTCAAACTTCCTACATAGGATAGCAAGGGCTCAAGGTGGCAGCTCACGAGCATCTTTGTTTGTATTAATTCTGGTCAGGCAATAAATTCTGGCCTTTCCAGCAATGTGCATTTTCCATAAATGAAAAAAAAAGGCACCCAGTACATTAAGTAAAGCTGTAGACTGGCCCATTGCTTCAATATGGCATTAATTTCAAAATAAATTATAAAGTGCCTAAAATCAAGATTTATTTGTTTACTGTCACTGAATTTTAATTTGCTTTTTCTTAAACAATTGAGAAATAAAGTAAATAATGATCCTCTACAACAGAAACAATTAGAATGTCAAATCTAATTCAATCTAACATACTTTGTATGCAATTCTGAGTTGAGGAAGCACATCAAAATTTGCACTAAATCCAATCTAGTACATCAGTTAATACAAATAAAATTCCAACATTTCCTATCTTGCGATTTTTCAATGCTCAAGGGAGCCTGCAATATCAATATTGTACTGAACTTTTAAAACTGGATAAGCCACTGCCTGTTCTTTTTCTATAACCCCTACAAAAGTTAATTTAACCCTAAACTTGATTTAGGAGATAATTTAAAAGTGTGGTTCAGAATTAAGATCACTAAATTACGAATCCAGTGATTCTACAATAAAATGTGCCAAAACATAGCTGAGCTGAACACTTGACTCTTCATCTAGAGCTAAATCAGTTCAAAGTCATCTATCCAGATAAAACCTCAATTTGTTCTGAATATTTTTCTACAGTGCAAGTGGATAGAGTGCAACAAATACAAGTGTAAACCACTGGGTTTCCTAAACTCCTGATGCCATTGCTGGAATCTACAACACAGGAAAACTTATTTAAAAGGCGAAATATACACACATAACTTTGAATATGTAGAGTACAGAGTACCACTGGAATGCACTTAAATGCTCCATTACCAAAATACAAGTGACCACCGTGTTACAGTCATTCAGGCTATGGAAATTTGTCCTTACGTAATTCACAAATCACTACCCAAGAATTTGAGATATGGAATAAAATTTACTCTTACATATTTATGTCAGAAGATATAAACTAATTTTATTTTTAGTGCCCACAGTACTGAGTGACTAAGATTTAGATATGATGTTACCACGTCAATTGGATCGGCGATGGCAGCCGAGTCCCTCCTTTGCCATGCCCTCTTCAGTCTGAGGACATGTGAACAGACAGCTCAGAGAAAACACCTCGCAGATGAACAGTGTAACATCGCTGTACTCATCTGCCTGTTGCATGTTCCCAGACTGGAGAGGACAGGGCAAAGGAGGAACTCAGCTGCAACTGGCAACAAAATTGATGTGGTGATGTCATATACAAATCTTATTACCCCACAATACTGAGTGATGAAAAATAAAATTGACAGAATTTGTTTCTTCTTTCTCACGAGCCTCGTCCACCCCGCAAGTTAACGTTGGCCTTACCAATAAAGTGGCTTAATATAAGAGAAAGCCATCCCATAGAAACACATCTCCATTTATAACATAGGATTCATATTGGAATTGGGGGTTCACATTACAGAAAAGTGCAATGCAGATAATTTTCTAGCAATGCAAACCCTCTGTAACATGGGGGTCACTGTAATGGCAAAACTTAGATAAATGTTACTTAAATATTCTTGAACCAATGTTTAGATAAGATTGAATTGCTGTAGGTGAACAGAGATTGACAAGTTGGCAAGTTTTAAGCTGAAGTTTATACAAAAAAAACCCTGTACATTTCTCAGGATTTAAAGTATCTATTCTTCAGCTAAACCTGACTTAATGGTTTAGTAAAGGAATAACATTGCACCAACCTCTCAATTCAGTCTTTCTTTCTGAAAGAGAACGCTGACACCCTACCTGTGAGAGCAGCTGCTGCCTGGTATGTGACAGGAGGCTGTTGACTGGGGTCCACAGAGCCTTGTTGAAAGTACTGGTATTCCTGCGAGTACTGTGCCGATTGCACACATTTCATAGTTAGTGTGGTGCACACAGAAGAACTAATTAAGACTGCACTTTAGAATATCCGTACATAAAATACATACAAGGCACTGTCCTGTGTTTCCCAGTGAAGTAAAACTCAAAACGTTGAGGCACAGATTAGAATTCACAGATTTATTTTCTCCTTTACAGAGACACCTTTGCCAGCTGCCAATCCTTGGACAAGGCGACCAGACAACAACCCGTTTCCAGGCTTTTGTCAGTGTTGCTGGCAACAAAGCCCACAAGTGCAGACAGCGATATAACTTTTACTTTCATTTTACATTCCGCCAAATTTGCAAGGAAGCACCTGGATTCTCCAAGTGCTCCAACACCCCTTCACCATTCTCCCGCACTCTCCCCCCGCCCCAACTATCAGCAAAAATCATCGAGTTGGTTTGAACTGTTGGTACCCTTTGAAAATTCATGTGTCTGGTAAAACTACATTGCAGGTGTTACAAAATGTCCCACTTTTTCCAAGATAACAGATGCCAGGACTCTGGACACGCTCACAAAATATTCAAGCACTGCTTATGCAGATCAAGACTTTGGATGCCTAGAATATTCAACTGCACTTGTCTGATACTTGCATATTTTCATTAGCACTACAGAACAAGCAATGTTTATGGTACACCTAGCACTTATTCATCAATTTATGAAGCAAATGCTACCATTATTATTACCATGGGCTCACAGAAGATGAAATATTCTGGCTGTGAAGTAGAACATTTTACAAGCTATGTATTTATAAAATCAAAAGCACTGAACTCTGTGGTGAGTTGGCATAACAGTACATTAGTTTATGATTAAAACCTTGACTCAATTGGGAAAAACAACCAAGATGTCACTGGGAGAGGATGAAAAAAAATGTCCTTATTGGTGGAAGCCCAAATATCCTAGAAATCTGGTAGCATGTGGGAATCTGACTCTAATTCTGCAAGTAAACTATTCAAAATAATCTGGTAGACTAAGATGTTAACAGAAACCCCTAGAAAATCCCTCAGCACTGATATGCATTTTCTTTGTTGAAAGTAAAGAATATCTAAAGAAACATTCCTAGGTCAGGGACAGCATCTCTACTGTAGAGTTAACACACATCAAGGCTCCATCTCCAGAAGTACCTCAAACAGTACAAATATATTATGCTGCTCTGCAAATGATGAACATTAAGATAGAAAATAGTGCAGTTGGGCTACAAGCCTTTGAGTACATTAAAGTATTGAGAAATTATACAAAAATGAATGGTGTAACAACCAATTTGGAATCTTGATCAGAACAAAATAACTTGAAACTTTTGCTAAAAGCAAATGTTTAGAAATATACTTCTTGGATGATAACATGACACAACACGCTCACTTTCCTTTCTTATTCTTATGACATGGTAGGGCACAGTCACTGTCTCCAATCCCTTAACACCATCCTCCAGCCACAGCCAAACACCTCTTCCAGAACGGTATTTCAAATTTGGTTAAGCCATTGGAATATAGTGCCCATACTTAGTACACAATGGGGAAAAAATGGCACCACAGGACAGCTAGTCTGCACCCTAGAATAGACAGAGCATTGCTGGCTGTTTTAGGACCCCGGGAGTGGGCAGTGATATGAGACATTTTAAATCTTGGACAACTGTACTATTTTATCAATAAATTGCACTCCCATGTCTACCAATGGTCTCTGTAAATAGTTACTTGTATGTTGGAGACGACTGTTCAAACATTCCCGATATGGCATCTCTCACTTAACACCGTACTCTGAAGATTTCATAAGGTAAAAAAATTACTGGGAAGATGACAAGCTAAGCAAGTGGGAAGCAACCAAAACTAGTCTCAGCACAATTCAAACAATAAATCTTAAGCTATTAGGTACTGCTTTAGTTTTAGGATAGGAAAGTAAGATTCTTGGTTGTCATTATAAATATCGCATCCTTTCCAAATACCAACTTTAACAGCCTCAACATTACTGATTCATCAGAGGCAGCAAATATTGAATCCGTTAATGGACCAGTAGTGATTTCACAGCAAGAATGGATTACCTGATGCTTTATACAAAGTACTTAAAAAGGTATTTTCAATCTTATGGCAACTTAACAATAGAGTTAATTGCCAAATTCAGAACAAATTTTAAACATATTTCAGAGAAATAATGAACTTTACATGGATTTGATTTCTACTGTTAGTGTATATTATAAATGCCACCACGCATCAACTTGATCCTTGAAAGGATGTTTAATGAGATGTTCAGAAAACACAGTTACACTTATTTCTCTCTGCCATTTGACTCTTGAGAGTACAAGTTTAACTCCTGACATAATGCTGGAGTGATTGAGGGGTTTCCTCCCACATTCCAAACACATACGGGTTCGGAAGTTGTGGGCATGCTCTGTTGGCGCCAGAAGTGTGGCGACACTTATGGGCTGCGCCCAGAACACACTACGCAAAAGATGCATTTCACTGTGTGTTTCAATATACATGTGACTAATCTTATCTCATCTTTGCTGCCAAAGCTGCTCCAAAATCATACTTATTGCCAATGGATTAATTACCAACCTGTGCATAATGCTGACTGTAGTTGTCTAGGCCAGGCTGTGGGACGTAACTGTAATCCTGGTTCACTGGATCTGAAGTTTGTTGAGACTTTATTAAAGGGAATTAGAAAATATTTCAATAATGAAAAAAGAAAAATTACCTGAAATACAAATGAACATCTGCAGCCAAATTATGCAACGATTAGTACAATACTGGAAAATTAAAGCAAAACATATCATACAAAGGCCATAACAATTATGTATGCTTCCCTCCAATCTACAATCTTAGTTAGGAGAAAGACATTCCAGCACTCACTATTCTAGGACAGGAATTACTTGAAGTACATTTAGACTGTGTGAATATACACATATCAGACAATCACAAAACCACTTTATCAACTATATATATATATATATATATATATATATATATATACACACACATATATATATACACACACACACACACACTAAGATGCTCCAAATTTAACCAATATAATGAGCAAGTGTCCTAGGGACAGCAAGCCTATAAGCTCACTTATGTATGCAAAATACCACAGCTGATTTTAAAGCAATTAAACCCTTTTAATTTTAGATACTTAGTCAGAACTTGAGTTGTGTGATCTACTTTAGGAACTTCGCTATTGATCACATACCAACATTAATATGAAGGTTAGTAATCTACTCTCAAATGGACTGCCATATTCCCATTTCACTGTACATTACTCATTTGTCATTTTCTTTGTTTCCCAATTTTTTTTTTAAAAAGTAATTTAACTGGAGAAAATCCTCAAAGAATTAAGGTTACAGTGCAGAATATCTATCTGTAATCATACGACTTTACCTGACTAGATGACCACTGAGCCGCAGCAATGGCTGTACTTGCAACAGTCATGGCATTGATTCGATTTCCATCACCAAGAAAGAGATCTCTGTATAGGAAAGCAAGTTGACCATTAACAATTCTAATTAAACTACATTGTCAGTAAGTTTTGGCCAAATCAAATCCAAGCCCATAATTGACAGAACATGGACTAATCAATTATCTTTCTGAGAACATTGTATACTTTCAGTGTTCAAAATGTGCTAAACCTGTCAGAATGACCAGTTGATTTTGGAGAATGAACTGAATGCTTCATCTGAATGATACAATGAAACAGTAATTGATTTCAACTAGATTGTTGGATGATGCCAACAAAAAAAAAGTTCAAACAATAGAAAGGAAGAAAGAAAGAAAAACTAAATCAATTTCTGCTGCTGTGCTCTTGTCCCATCTGCTTGTTCAGGGTACATTTATCTTTAAAAATCACTCTCAAAAGTTCTATTTTATACATGTAGCTCCATACAATGGCAGGATATGAAAATAAATTGGGAATTTCCTAGGTTTTCAATTTCAAATGTGCACCCATAGGAAAGCAGGGAGTAGGACCCATAAGGAGGCAAGAAAGATCAGCATCTGTTATTGCACAGTGATTCACTCCCATGCTACCTCCAACACTTGACAAAGAGCTGCAACGTAAGCTGTCAGTCTATCATTTCAGTTTGTGGTACAAAGATGAGGAAACAAGATTGGATTCAAATAATTTTCAAACCTCCCCAGACACCTGGATCCTCAAACAACTGATCCACTGCAACACAGGTAGAAGTCTGGGAATAAATTTCCCAACTCAAGATGTCATTAGCTGAAGGAATTGTGTGCAGGAATGGTATCAATCCTGTCATAAAACTAATTTGTTTAGCTTTAGTTCTGTTACTTACTTCCTTGCACTCTTTGCAAAATCAACACCAATAGTTTTCCCATCAATACTCAGAGGTGGCTGTAAGGACTGCAGGATCTGAAGAAGCTGAGATGCCTCCTGTATATTTTGGAAAGAGAAGAAGACAATGAATGGTCAATTTAATTGCATTAAAAATGCTTTCTCCTGTGTGAGTCATTAGGTGCAGTATCCATCATTTTCAAAGGGGGTTGTGGTTCACAGGCAAGATTTCAGTCTGATTGTGTTTTTCTGCCCCCCAGTGGATTTAGGTAAAAACTTTAAGAATTTAACGGTTGTTCATTTTAGTTTCATTAATAATAATATTCCTTCTTAGTATGCAGTATCGTTGCTAATGTCTCAATAAAAATAAATTATTTTAAAATGGCCATTTTGGGCTCATTCTAGAACAGCTTCATCAGCTAGCTTCAATTTACCTCATTTTACAAATTAAATCTAGTCTAAATTTAAGTAAACTTAAATGAAGTCGAGAAACATTATTTACTCAAAGACATGTACATTAAATCATTCCGCCCATAACAGTAACAGTCCATATTCCCACCAAGAAGGTGTCTGTTTGCATAGCTTCTAGTATCTGAGTGTTTTATGGAACCAAGTGCAGGGACCATTATGACCTCAGTGATTATTGTATGATAGGATGAAAATTATACATTCACTGGAAAGGTCAGAGAAAAGCTTGTTCCCT
>JARFYF010000094.1:10396480-10414944 GCA_030265395.1 Rhina ancylostomus | reverse complement strand
CAAAAAAATCAAGACACAGAAGGATAAGGGCAGATGGAATTAGTGTAGATCAGTAAAAAGGTTGGCCTGGATGTGGTGAGTCAAAGAGCCCATTTTCTGTGCCATACGATGACTAAAATTTAGAACCAGATATTTGCCCCCATATGATTTAAAAATTAGTTTCAGTGTCTCCTAAGAACTCAACCAGTTCATTTAGTGAGTCACCAAGTCAATCACAACACAAAAGACCTGCATCCCGTTAGCTGGTCTCAGTCAGTACATGAATTGGCCCCACTGCTGCAGGACCATTTTCGAGAGAAGGCTTCAGCGACTGTCAGTGTGAGCACTCATAGGTTAGAATTAAAATGTTATTAAACAGAAAAGGAAACAGATAACAAAACAACACATGCTCTTTTAGAGTTATGGAACTTAGCTGATGGAATAGAACAGGCTTCATACAAATTCAACTCAAGAGTGCATTTGCAGTGGGCATTTCTATATTAATGGAACAAATCAACTACCCACCTATCAATATTTCCACAGCCCAAATGAAAAATCTATTACTATATTGTCACTGCATTCAGAGATGTGCATGACAAATGTAGCACAAAGTGCATTTTGTTGAAATAAAAGTATCATTGTTCCAATTAATAGCCCTAAATACAACCTAGCAGTTCCTTGGATGAGGTCAGTGCAAGGCTCAAGGTGTGAATGCATATTAAAAAGTTAAAATGATGCAAAATCATGCTGCAACTTTGTATCCCAAATACAAAATTTTAAAAGCCGATATTAACTGGTAGTGCTCGAGTCAGGAATCATATGGAAAGATGAGGATTGATGACGTTTACCTAATGAGTGGCATAAGC
Organism: Rhina ancylostomus; assembly: GCA_030265395.1. Lineage (NCBI taxonomy): Eukaryota > Metazoa > Chordata > Chondrichthyes > Rhinopristiformes > Rhinidae > Rhina > Rhina ancylostomus. Next base: position 10,414,099 of record JARFYF010000094.1, on the reverse strand, counting down.
TGAAGGCAATGACCTTGGAATTTGATCTGGACATCTCGGGTATACAGTTAGCTCTATCAGCACTATTTATTGACTGTGCATCTATGATGGAGAGTGGGGGGAAGGGCAAGAAAGATACCAGCATTTAAGACTACCCCTGCACAACTCAATGAGAGCCAGCATACCTTAAAGGGGAGTTGCTCTCTTGCTGAAGACAACAGGGTAGTAGAGGAAGGGCACCCTCAATTGACTTGCATTATTTCCACCCCCTGAGCCTAGCCAAGAGTCCCAGGGTGATTTACAGGAGCATCAAGTACAAAAGATATTAGGATATCTGAGAAGAAAGTAGGATCTAAGAAGTGCCTTAAAGGAAGGAGTAGCTGACTGTTTTGAGCACAGAAGACCAGTCAGCTCATCATATCCAAAATGGCTTTCACTAGTTCCAGCCCATTCTCCATGGCCATGCAGTATTTTCCTCACCATATATTTATCAATTCCCTCTCTTTTGCCTTCACATCCTTCCCATGATTAGGCGACCAGAATTGAAACATAATAATCTGGCTGGGTCAGACAGTGCTTTATGAAGTTACTGCAGGACTTCCCTGCTTTTATATTCTGCCTCTATTGTGTTATGTCGAGAATGACATATGTCTTCTCAGAAACAATAATGTGCAAAATTACCAGAAAACTATTCCAAAAAACTGCAAAAATTAAGAATTCAGTGATTACCATAAAACTTATTGATGTGTCTTATAGAAATACTGTTTTACAGACCACAAAGAGTGAACAGAAAACTAACTTACTATCGCTGTAGTAATCAGGTGACTGTTGAACTTCCACTGATGCAGGTTGCTGATCCTGTTCTGACTCTGAGCAAAAGAAAAATAGACATTTTTCACGACTAGATGAAGAAGCTAGTGATGGAATTATTTTTATAAATTGGAAATCTTTCAACATTTAGAAAGGTACTACTCAAAAGTTTTTGATAGCTAAACTATTTTCTTAATTTGCACTTAACTTTGTGAAGTCAGCAGTTTCTATCAATTATATCAGTGGGCTTAACTACATGGGCCAAATGCAACCTTTCAGGTAGTAATATTTTCAACTAATACAACAACAGAAGTCTTCACATTGAAACTACCTTTGAATATAGCTGGGTCATTTGCCTAAATTAAGCCAACTTCAACACTAATATTAATTGAACTAAATTTTCTTGGCAGATACTTCTTATAAATAGTCTAAAAAAAATGAACACATGTAAGGGGATAGGGAGAAAAGGGTCAATGAGGACATTTATTTTAAGATAAAGTAAGTGCAGATTAGGACTTCACCAGTAGAGGATGCATGCCAAAAGCAGAAGACTTGACAAATCAAATGCAAAACTTGTGCATAATTCCAGAAATAACCTGAAGGGAAAAATCAATGTGACACAAGGCATGGGAGCCAGAACCATAGGCTGGCTTTTGAAGCTGAGTCACAGCAAATTCCAACTCAAATCTCAAGTTAGAAGGGCATTAACAGCACATGTAGAAGTTGTAAATAATGAAAAGGAAATTCAGTCCAGTGCCATAACACATGCATGCATGGACCACTCCCAAGAAGTTGAACCCCTTAAAAATCAAATAAAACGAGAGCTGAGCAACAGTGAAGAGGATAATCTACAACATCTCCTTACCAGACTTTGAAGCACCACATTTGAAACATTTTTCTCGCCTCTTGAAGTTATAAATGCCACACTGTATTTGAGTTTATAAAACGTAAAGTCAGCAAAATATATCTAACTGATTTATACATGTTCAGCGGTCTAATTGAGTTAATTTAAAAAATGCAGTCAACATTTTATTAAGACACTAACTTGCCCAAGTCCACAGTCTTTCACATTTTCCATTTACAATTGATTATTTACTTTAAAAATGTTCAGTCAAAATGTAATAAAGAGAATATAGATACAAGATTTACTGGAAAAATACATTTTTGAATAATCATTAAAACATAATTTGTAGACCTAATGATATACCAAAGAAATAAGCAACTCAAACCCACATTTTCATGTCATTCATAAAACTCCCTAACACACCAAATATTTACATGCCTGTAGTGCAAATTCAAAATACCTTGCCACAAAGCCAATCTTCATAAGCCTTTGGACGCGGATTACTGTAATGCATGGTGACATACTTCCCCTGTATAGTCAGACGTTTCTGTAAAAAATAAATAATTATTTAGTATTGTTTCAAGATAAAATATCAATTATTCCCATGGCAGTGCACACGAGTAGGAAGGGAGCAATTTCTCCCAAATTAGTGCGTGAAAGTATGCATATTCATTTATGATGTAATGGGAACAGGGACCTCAGGGGACTAGGTTACCTACGCTTAGTCCATCCTAGTCTTCAGTAAGATGGAAGCAGGCCAAGTCACAAACAGTCCAATAAGAAGAGCATTATCAGAAGCAGTCTGGAGTAAGACACGCCCTAATGCGTTAATACTTGCAGAAAAAAAAATTAAATTTATGCTTCAAAATCTGAAAAGATTTCTTTTAAGTCATGCTTTAGCAATAAGAAAATTCTCTTTTTCCATTTTTAGAATGTGCTGACTTTAATGGAATCTGTTATTAGATCTAGTTTCACTAATGGATACTGAATTTTCTGACCCATGAAGCTGAACATGTGAAGGAGATGCAAGATTGCGCTCAAATCTGTAACTAGATTTTCTGGTCCAGGTACTTCTTCCTAAAAACTAGCAAACCTTTTATTTAAATAAATCAACATGCACCCCCATGTTTTTGGGAATTCATCTGTACTTTGAAGCTTATATTTGGAGTATAATAAAATTGGTATTGCATGTTTTGTTCTTGGCAGTAAAACGGAAGGAAAACAAACCCTACATTTAGTAAAAGTCTGTTGCCATTACTGAAAGCCGATGTTACTGAATAGAAACACCATGAGCATATGATTAAAAATTAGATGTGCAAAGGATTTTAACATTTTATATTAAAACACAAGTTTTGAACCATGGACTTACGGAGAGTAGTTTACGTTGTATTTTCAAGATCTGTCCTAGTTAATCAGAGTCAGGAACAGCAAGTACTCTCAACAATTCCTAAAATTGGACTATCATAACAGATAACGCATGCCAGGAATCTAGTGGATAATATGTTTATCCACATGCCAAAATATCATAGCAACATGAAAGTCAAAAAGCACACTTTAGCTGATTAAATTTCATGTCAAAAATTCTGTGCTATCCAATTTCCACTTAAACTTGTATATCTCTGCACTTTCAAAACTAGTGTTCGCAAAACCATACAACATTCTTGGTTGGTCGAACAATATAAAGTTACCTGAAAACAAGTCGTAATTTCTGAAACATTTCAAAGTGTGAAGTCAACAGCAATTTTCAGGAATCAGATTATTAAATTCAAGTATAGATAATTGTTTTATTCAGATTTATCATTTCTCTTCTCAAACTGCACTAGCAAAATACAAATTTTATAAGAAACCTAAAGGTTTTTCAAATTAGGTATGTGCAGAGTAAACACCCTGCCTAATCTCTGAAGACCTCTCCAATATCATCCTCGGACTCCAACTAGGGGAAGGTCTGATAATACCAACAAAAAACTAGAAATGTGAAAGAGATTGGGAAGTAAACACACCATCTATCACCTCTGATGAAAGTGTCCTCTCTGCAGATCACAATCCTAAGCAAAATGACTATGTTGGCTAAACTTAGTTCTGCAGAATGAAGTTTGCCCAAGCACAGTAAATGTCATTTGCAAACTTAGTCATTTTTAATGGCTCTGCTGGATGATATTTAATTCTCCATGATTGCAGATGATACCATTTCTAGTGCAAGACAAAAGCTTGTTGTCAATTCCTCTCAGAAACCACATAACTATGAATTAAGTGAGAGAAATTACCATTTCTGTGGCAAATTCAGAGATTAAAGGAGATAAATATTGTTGCAACTGGAGGGTCTACTTGCATGAACACCATCCTTTATGTTTTCTCTACAACATCAAAAGTCCTTTTGAACCCGAGCTAAGGACGCCTTCTTATCAATCACACTAGAGGAAGGGAAGACCTTGGGCCCGCCAATGTAACTCAGTGTATTTCACCAAGATTGCAGTTTATTGTGTAACTTAAACTGAAAACTGACTAATCTTGTCCAACTGCCAGTATCTCTTTTGATACACCAGCAACGTCCCCACACTTATCACACAAGTATACGCCACTCAACAAGAATAAAGCAATTATCAAAATTCTGATAACAAATGAAAACCCAACAATGGGACACAGCAGTACATCACCATGTGAAGTGGCACTTACTGGAAACAGACAATGGGCTACCTATAATTCAAATTTTATAAAGCATCCATCGCTACTACAGTGCACCACCCATACTGCATCTGGAACACACAAGTCTATAACGCTAGTTGAGAGCCGTAACTGTTTTAAGTGCGTTATTGTTCAAAATACAATATTTCTGCGCTGCTTCTGAACATCATCGACATAATATACTTTAATCCCAAAATCAAAGTTCCAATTTTAAATTTCTAACAACATCCTTCATTGTATCATCACAAACAACTCTAAATTATGAGAATTTTACTATTGCAAATTCATATCTGTTTAGTGCTGTATTCCAACTGGCAAAATGCACTTGATTATCATTGTTAGGAGACACTTACTCAAAATGCTGGTCCAAATTTAAAGCCAAGACATAGATGTGAAAGTATGGTGCTAAAATAAAAACTCCTCAATCATCCTACCAGGATACATAAGGTACAATTTCAAGCAACAAAAAAAATGTATTAATTTCTCATAAACATCATGGTGACTGATTTTACAGCAGGTGAGCAAGGCCAGAGAGTGAATCACTCAGTTGCCACCAGCAGTGGTACAATGCGCATGTGAAACAGGACCAAAACTGACGAATATAAAGTCCAAGGTAATTTGAGGTTTATAATGCATTACTACCAAAGCTTGTTCCTGACATTCTGATGGTCAGCAGAGATTTTCTTGGTGTTTATGCTTGTTTAGGCTGCTCATGACATTGAGTGCATCTCAAAAGCAACTTGTATTTTAATAAAAACACCTTTGACACACATATCCTTCTGCATAAAGGACAAATACAGAGTTGATAACAAGCACAAAATGTAGTAACATAGAACTGGATAATTACAAAGACTTTAAATGAAAACTATAAATGTGGGTTTAGCTTCAGTTGCCCATTACCAAGAAAACTGTGTACCAATTTGGTTACAAAATGTAATGGTATGTTAGTGATACTAAAATTCCACCAGGATGTAAATTTGGTTTTCCCTGCTTGTTCCTTATAAGCACAAAAGTCCAAGGGTATAAAAACAGTGCCCTCGGGCCATGCCATCCAGCAAATGACTCAAGTACACTTGGCATCTTGGATCAGGTCATTTCATTTCCTGATCCCTTGAGAGGAAAACAACTTGAAAATTTAAAAGCACTGCATAATCATTGCTACTCTCACATGAATCATATCCCCTTTACTATGCTCAAGCACTCACTGCATGCCACAAAGCAGTTTCATTACTCTTTTACATTGTTGCCTTGAAGAAATAGGAGCACAAATAAGCTACAGGGCCCCACAAGCATGTTCCAAGATTAAATAAGATTATATTTATTACCTCAATGCCACAATTCTGCACTAACTCCATATCGCTTAAATCCAAAAATCTGTTAGGAGAAAATTAGCCTGTTCTCTGCTCACAGAAGAATATTACACTAGGCATTAAGACTAATAACAAAATGTCTTATTAAACCCAATAAAAAGTTTCTTCAAAATGAATGAATAAGCTTTCTATTAGCTGAAAGGAAATAAATTTAACTACTGCTCTATTCGCTTACTTTCACCATCACCTTTGATGCCTTATGCCATTTGAAACACTGCTTTAGCTGCTGTTTCTATTTATAAATGGGTTGTACTTGTAATCAATTCTTTGCAATTTGTAGTTTATACAGAAGTCTATGAAAAAAAGAATCACTTGTTTTGGGGAAAAGCCCTTGTGTCTCTTTACATCAGTTTTCAATACAGACAATTTGATCCTTTTATTTTTTTTCTCCAAGAAATCTAGACTTGTGATGAAGCAACCTGATTGGCTTCCATCCATCTTGTTGCGTCCTGCAAGTGATTAAACTCCACGAAGGCGAAACCACGGCTTTGACCTAGAGACAGCATTCAGATATAGACGGGATTGTGTTAGTCAGCGTGTTTAAAGCAGCTATTCATCATGTCGCCACGTGTATGTAAAAATGTCTATACTTGTGTGGCTTCATAAATAGGCTTATTGGTTTTGTTTCGTCACAAGAGAACAAATACATTTAAAGACATTTTTCAAAAATGTACTTGATGTTATACACATTCTTTTAGCATTTCTATCAAGTGCCCTTATCAGTCTATCCCCTTCCAACTATGAGATGCTGCAATACTTTAAAACCAACAAATTAGGAAGTCCTAGGTATAACCTACATTAAAAGTATTAAAATAATTCAACCCTTCAAATAATATAGCTAGCTTCCAACACCAAGTTGTTCTGCAGAATATTAGTGTTCCTCCCCATCAGATTAAAATGAGGGCACCCAGTAATATGCTATTTCATAGTTCACCAATGAGAAATACACAACCAGAGTCAAGAACTTTGAAAATTCATATCCCAAAGACCTAAAATCATGTCTCAACTCCAAAAACTCTCCACAAATGAAGAATTCATTTGGTACCATAAAATTAATTCTATTTTATAAAATATGAAGCTATACATAGTGATAGCTTTGCATGAGGGCTGCACAACATGAACATAGGCACAATCCTGATAATTAATGTTTACGTTTTGCAGCTTGATTGCAAACAAGCGCAGTTGCATTTCTCCTACATAATTTCTCTAAAATTTTCTTACATCAACAAATTAAACTTAATTATGGTTGTACAGTTAATCTCCAAAGTTACTGCTACAATCTTGTGCCTTTTTAAAAAAAAGCCTGAAGTTGATGCTTTATCCACAAACCTCCTTTATCCTCCTGCCTTAATTGTCTCATGAAAGTTCAGTCTGATGAGACAAGGAATGTTTGCAGTCCACACTTTAAAATAGAATTAACCAATAAACAGCACTACAGCCAATAGCTAGTAAAAGGCTAGTTCTAAATGTTCAGGTTTGAGTGATAGTATTGCTATATACAATTCTCACCACTCCTGAAAATAGCAGCATCAACTAACATGTGACAGAAAACTCTTGCCATGTGCAAGCGTTCACGTAAATGCAATGCTTCAAGGGTCAATAATCTTCCCATGGTGTAAATTGCACGAACTCTAGGACCATTGCCCTTTCGAGGTGAGGAGACAGAAGGTTGCCATCCTAATGATACTATTCCATAAGCAAAAGCATTTCAGCAAACACATCCCACCAGAATTACACAATAAGACATTATAAACATCAAAAACTGTACAGGCGACGTCACAAAGTGGAATCCACAAATCACTACTTGTAAATTTGAGACACTAAATTTGTTCTTATGGATTTTGTGTGGGAATGAAATAAACAAAATGCAAAAGAAACAACAAATTTTGTCCATTTAAAATAGAATTAACCAATAAATGGCACTACAGCCAATAGCTAGTAAAAGGCTAGTTCTAAACATTTAGGTTTGAGTGGTAGTATTGCTATATACAATTCTCACCACTCCTGAAAATAGCAACATCAACTAACATGTGACAGAAAACTCTTGCCATGTGCTACACCACCTTTCCCACATGAACCCCAATCCTTGAATCCCACCCCTTTCCTGATATCCCCACTTCCTAAGACAATTTCCTAATCCATGAGACTCGCATGTCAGAGAAAATGCCTGAGGTGAAGAGCATGGCAGCACTGCACTCAGATGTCTGTGCATGTCCTCAGACTGGAGAGGGTGTGGCAAAGGAGGGACCTGGCTGTGACCACCAACAAAATTTACACAGTGACATCATATCTAAATCTTATTGTCCCACTGGATTGAGTTACTAAAAATAAAAATTGACAAAATTTGTTGTTTCTTTACAATGGGCCTTGTCCATGCCCCCAGTCTAATATTAGCTTCAGCTGTTAAATAATGGCAGTGGGTTCTTTGTCATCACTGATAAAATGGCTTAATGAGAAAAACATCCCATATGAACGCATCTCTACTTTTAACATGGGATTCAATAGGAAAAGTGAGTTTGTGTTACAGAAAATTGCAATAGGAATGCAAACCCTCCATAACACGGGGGTCACCTGTAATGGATTGCAAAATACTTAAATAACAATCACTGTAGACTCAGGAAAATTGACCATTTCATTGCTGGGTGCCATTATGGAATTATTTCTTTATATGTCCAACAAAAGCTTTATGATGAATATTCAGATGGTTTAATATTCACAAATTCATGATGTACGTGCAAAGCTCATAATTGCTAATATTTTACCCATAATCTCAAATATTCAAATGCAAAATGAAAAGGGGATAATGAATTAAGTGCAGTTTAATTTATGTATTCTGACCATAACCATACATCCCAATGCTTCCCGATACTTTGCCAGGGATGATTTTCAATTATTCAATACAGTTTAAGTAATTTATTAATTCTTCATTATAGACAAGAAATTTGTAGTGAGTTTTTATTTTAGAATTTTGCTTGTGTGATCAACAATTTAGAATGTGAAATTCTGGATAGCTACTTTTTCCATGATTGTTTAATGAGCAGTTAAGATGGGACACATACCTCGAAGATACAAGTATATTTAATTCCCCTGATGTCACAATATAACACAAACAACTGGCAAACCTGTACAGTAAAGCCCATTCAGACCTGGTTTTAATATATCTGTCATGAATGGAGAAGGCAGCCACAGCAAATGCTTAAAACTACATAGCTATATTTTTTTTTACTGGAGTCCTGATCAAAGTTGCTGCAGCTCGTATTCGAAGAAAAACAAAACTTAACCATCACCACCAGACCCTGCCTCTTCACTTTTGCAAGGAAAACTCTAGGCCACGTCCAAACTATATTCACATTTCCCTTAACTCAGGTCCCAAAAATCAAATCAGGCATACAAGTTATAAGCAGTATCAAATATATTCTACAAAAATTAGAGAAGCAATTAACTGTTTTAGGGCTAAAAGCCTGTTACTGCCCTTGCAAGTACACATTATAAGAATATGCAAGCAAGTTTAAATTGGTTTCTCTCCAAAGTAAAAATACAGCATAATGCTTTAATTTTTCCCAATATTTTTCAAATTTCATTCCCTAATACCAAGTCAGTCAAGATTTGCCAATAGCAGAAGAACCAGTAGTTCAATATCAAGAGGCTTTTCATAAGGTATGAGAATATAAACACAGCACAATTTTTTTTTCTAAAATTGAAGTGAAAATATTATTCAAAAAACCCTGCTGCACCTCATGGTGCTCTGACCACTAAATTTCTCAAACTGTCCTCATTACTTTTTCTTCCCAATCTCAGAAAGCAAAGCATTTCCTTGCCTAATTTAGGTAAGGATGCCAAAGATACCGTGGCAATGAAAGGGCTAGCATCTTTAATTGAAATTTCCGTCATCTTACATACTTTAAAACACCTCACCACATATATATTATGTTGCAACATCCACCACATGTTCCTCTATTGGCCTGCTCTAGGTTAGGAAATTGTCTCAACACCAGTTCAGGGAACTGGTGGTAAAACTCCTTATGCAAAGCAAGGCATTGCAAGGAAAAGAACAAACAGCTTATGGTGGATTATAGAAAATTAAATAGATTTCATACTCTAGAATAGTGTATTTTCTCTTTTAAAAGCAATGTTAAATTATCAACCATTGAAAAAGAAACAGAATTGAACTTTTAAACTTAATTAAAATTTTTCAACTTTAATTAAACTTTTAGCAGTTTGAAAGGTTATGAAATTAAATTGAAAGGGCTCAAGTAATGAAATAAAAGACAATCCAGAAACACAGGTGAAGTTTGCATGAACAAAGTAATATTTTAAGAGTGAGCTACTAGCAGGAACACCTCAATGCTAATGTACCAAAATCCCCCTCAGCATTCTTTGCTTAGAACCATGACTTTAAAAATACAAGTCATGGACTGTTTGTTCCAATAATCAAACGTTAGTAGATTTCATGTAAGTTACTGCAATCTACCCCTTACAGGTCAAAGAACATTTATTTCTAACTCAATTTTATAGTACATGTTGCTCAGCCATGGCAAAGATCTGCGGTCTTTCCTTCATAAGAACAGGAAGCAGAATATTTCTTTCTTCATGTACACCTGCAAGACCAGCCAAAATCTCACCTGAAACTTTGCATTTCATTACTCGCACATCCTTGGGCTGAAATTCATCACTGTCCTGAAATATTTCAAGAATCTGAAAAGAAAATTTTAAAATGTTGTTTTAATTTCTTAGAAATGTTAAGAGTAACACATCTAAAAATATTCTAATTTATATCTGTTTTTAATCAATTAATAAAAGCATTGTTTTTGATACAGATGTGGGGAAATCTTGAGATTTAATTTCTTTACTGTCAGATGACAGTAAAGAAATACCCACTGTTGACACTGTTACAGCTTATACTTGAATAATATCCAGATTCTGACATGACTGCAAAATTGACAAGGAATGAACGCCTTGAGAAAGGGGGGGAAAAACAATTGTGGAGAATGTTTTGGATACAAACTCAATTACATCTTTTCAAGATGATCTAAATCTACCCTAATGACTAGTTCAAACTGATTGCATTAAACTAGTTATGTATCAGCAATCAGAGATAAGTACTTTTGCTCAGAAAAAAGTGGAATTGCCACACTTGGACAATGAGAGCTGCTCATCCATCTCAAGTACTTAAATTGTACTTTCCCAAGGGAAGCAGTATGGCAAGCGTGGATCTCCCAAATTCCTGCATTTTAAAAGTTACTTTGATATGTCAATCACCCACTTTGTATTCTTTCTTACTTGTTTCCTGTTAATCATATCCTGGAAGGGCAAAGTCTAAACTAATAGTTCTTACAGATTATCTTTTCACAATCACCCCAGCCTCCCAAATCAAATTAGTTACTAGAGAGCAAGAATTCTTTAAGTTAGCCCTCAACCATTATTATATAAAGTTTCAGCTAGTTAATCAGCGATTTCAAATACTTTATTCCCAATCTCTCTCCAAATAATCTCTAAAGTCAGTCAAACAAATCTACCCTCGACATTCTCAATCTTAATAAACACAAACTTTTGTAATATACGCACATCTTCCCTGGTTGTTGATGGTAGAAGACCTCTTAACATAATTGTTTTGTTCTCCCTCTCTTCAGCTCCATCATTTCTATAATCATGGTCTTTGTAGTCACCATCACAATACTGGTTTCCCTCAGGTCTTTCATATCTGCCATCATCTTCATAATTCTGGAAGCAAAAACATTGTTAGTCTCCTAAATTTCAATTCTCAAATCAAATTTCACTGCTTAGCTGAAATTCAAATAATGCTTAATGGTGGGCACATCAACTTTCTGGGAAGCATTCTGCAGTTGCAGTTTTCTCTTTACAATAGCTTCAATGATTCAAACTCAGTTCTACCATGACTGTGGGTGGCATAAAAGGTAGTGTTGTCATCACACAACCCCAACAACCAGAGATTAATCCTGATATCTGGTGCCACCTGAGTGGATTTTGCATGCTTACACTTTGACCACATGGGCTTCCGAGAGCAGCAGTTTCCCCCACATCTCAAAAATATGTTGGTTGGCAGGTTAATTGACTGCTGGGTAAGTGGGGGTGAGGGGAGTTAATGGGCACATTAAACAAACAGAAAAGTTGTAGGGAATAGTTAGAGGAATTGGATTAATAGAACTGTTCTGAGAGTTGTCATACACTGGTTAGGTCAAATTCCTATGCTGAGAGAAATAAGTAATGCAATTTGAGATGAAGAGGGTGCAAAAAAAAAAGTCATGGTCCAACTACCGAGATAGCCCTGACTTTTAAAAGAAAACTCGTGATTAACACTTCATTCAAGGTACATGACTAAACAACAGAAAAGAATCAGATGACTACTGAATTAAAATTCAGATTGTAACTGCAAGAACCAGATTTGATAATTTAGAAACCTCCACTATGTAATCAAAGTGTGGAATTCCAGGGCTAGCTTGATTTCATTTGTCAATTTGTTTGACAGATATGAGGAGTCGAGGCATGACATCAAGAACAAAGGGTTAATTCAACGCTGTTAATCACATGGTACCAATTTTTAAACAATTTGAACATAATCAGCATAGATAGTTAAAAGAAAAATCTACTTGAGAGCTAGTGAGTTTGGTATAGTCTTTCATTAGACTGCCACAATCTCTGGCATTGAGTTCAAAAACACCATTCAGCTCCAGACAACAGACATACTTACAAGTGCCTAATCCCAACACCGAGGTGTCAGCAGCCAACTTTGATAGCAAGGCAGCTTTCCACAAAGTACTGTGCAGTTAAACTCTGGTAACTCACTAACCTATTACTTGGAAATCCAGATGGTTTGGCATCTGGCTCACCTAGCTGTGTTTCTAATGCTGCCTTTAAACTCACCAGAACCCTGTTCCCATTTTCTTTTTAAACTCAAGAAGGCCTTGTTTCTTGCACTACCTTTAAACTTGCTGGGGTTTGTTTCTGGTGTTCCCTTTAGACTTACCTGGCTCACTGGAAATTATTATAGTATGTGACATTAAAAAATGGAACTAAAAATTGTTAATAACATTAGACATAACATTTAACAGTCGAGAAAGTTACTAATTCAGCACCAAAGTTCTGAGGGTGTTGGATTATCAGAGTTTTACTGTACCATGTAACCACAGCAAAAGTGACGTCAACAAAATCAAATGGAAATCGCTGCAGTGGCCGATATCAGGATCGAGGAAAGATGGATGGTAGCTGGGAGTAAATGTCTGCACAATTCTGTACCGCTCTACATATTTCTCCAGGAAACATGTTTGAACCAATCATCTTCCAAGATAAGCATTTATTTCACAGTTTCTGTGTTTGGCTCCATTCATGATCATTCTCATAATAGACTTCTAATAACAATCTATAACAGACACATACAACAGACTTGTACTGACATGGTAGTTAACATTCATGCCACACAAGTGCCTGATCATGACCATCCTGAGAAGGGTCAGCACTTCCCTCTCACCTGTATTTCCTGCATCTACCTGATCTTTTTACTAGAGAATGGGAGAAGCCATATTCCATACTTTTGGACTGAACAATGAAACCCAAAACAGGCCATAACAAAAAGCTAATGGGAATGACATCAAATATTCTGGCTAAGGAGGGGGCCATACCTCAGAACTTTCATAATTTCTGTAGTCTTGATGACGATCATTGTTTCGATAATCACTGCGGCGTCTATCACGTTCGTAGTCCCTGTTGTGATTTGGTGGAGCACGATAATCGACATCTTTATAGTCATAGTCTCGTCTACCTCGTGACTCCCTATGCTCATCTCTGTTCCATTCAGAACCATAACGTCCACTTCGCTCACTTCGACTAGTTTCACTGAAAAAAAGAAAAAGAATTTACTGAAACTGATAAAATTGTGGGTTCCCTGTTAACCTTATCACCCCCTCAAGGGAATCAACTTGCTAACACATCTCCCGGCACTATAATATACTCATTCTGGGGAAAAAAAAGCTATTCCACATTAACTCAAGAGACTTCAATGACTCAACCATTAAATTTCTAAGCTAAACTGGCAAGGAAAGCCCTAGGTTCACATTAGCTTAGTTTAGGTGTAGAGGAAACATAGGTACCACTTATTTATCATTTCTTTGGTTGGTCTGGGACCCAGATTCAGCAAACAATTTTCAATTTCCCTCTTACAATACTAACCACGTTAAAAAAAATTTGTGCGCAAAACATCTGGTCACTACCCATAAATGCAAATTAATCTGTGTCCATGCTGTATTACTCTATGAATCTCATTGCAACTTTGAACAGTGGCAATTTCACTTATCTATAAGAGACCAAAAGATTTTGTTTTGCAACAATTTGCATTTTAATTGCTTCAACTGCAAACACACTAGCCATGTAATTAAGTTTTAATCTTATTTCTCCAAGGTGGTACTAAAATTTGTTTTGTATAGCTCTAAGAATGGCAAGTAATATCTAATAACAATATCGAGCTCACTGATTTCATGAAAGCATCAGCTCCCTGAAGTATTACTTTTGCTCATGTAGAAGAATGGCTTAAAGCATTGAATGCTCTGGGATGTAATCTCTAAAAGGAGACTGTAAAATTATACCACTACCAAGTGTGCCATTTTCAATTTAAAGTAGGCACTGACTAAATGATGACAAGAAATTATTAAATTTTAAAGTTACTAGAAAAGGCTAATTAAACATTGAAGTAAAATTGAGAGCTTAAAAATAATCACAGAAAGGAATAAACAGTTTTGATTTGTTAAATGAATACAGTTTAGTAAGAATAGTGGAATAAGAAACAAAAGATTTTACTTTTTCCATTAATGCTAACTTTTAAGACCTATTTCCAAAAGATGCTTTAAGGATTATATATTAATGTGTTTTAACAGAAGTGCTACAAAGATAAGAAAATTCTTTGACAAACTTATGCTCTCTCAAAGTCAATGTATCGAATTCTCTAAACAGCCTTCATTATCCCCTTGAGCACAGATCAGGTATTGTGAAAGAAAATGACAGTGCAATAACAAACAGTAAATTCATAAGAACATAAAATGCTACAAATACCTGGGAGAGGCAAATACAGGCAAAGAAACAAAGTTAACATATCAGTTCGATGACCCTTCTTCTGAACATTCTGCCAGTTCTGAACAAGGGTCATAGAGTTGACATGTTAATGCTGCTTCTCTCACCAGATACTTCATGACCATTTGGTACTCAGAATGTTCTGTTTTTATTTTAAATATCCAACAGCTGCAGTACTTGGTTATCAAAAAAATAAATTCTTACCGTTTATCATATTTATCGTAGCCCATTGTTACTGGTTATTGTGAAGTCAGTTTTCCCAAACCAGTTGAGTGAATCTGCAAATAAATTCAGAAGTATTCTAAATGAGATAACATTTAACATTAAAGTGGATTAAATAATTTGTTATAACTCAGAGCATTTCCTCCCAATCCAGTATCCGAAAAAAAAGCAGTTAAGACATTTTGATCCATTGAACATCCGTATCCAAAGCAACAACATTATCAAAGGATTCTTTAAGTGCCTCAAAAGCTTTAAAAACCCAGCAAACTCTAGACAACATCTCAATACCTTAACCTGCGAGAGACAGCATGGATAAGAAATGCCATGAAGGGAAGGACAGACAAGAGGTACATTCCCATCTAAATTTCTCATCTGCAGCCTAATCTGGCTAAATCTTGCTAAATTGTCAGTGGATTCATATGATCACATTATTGCAACAAATTTGTTAAATGAATAACCCAATTATTTTCCATTAGCTTTGTATTTTCTGCAGAAAATGCTCGTAATTTATAATTATGACCAGTAGTCAATATGCAGCACCTGGGCCCCCATTTTAACAGTTGTAATGCAATGTCACAATTTTTAAAAAGTTAGTGTACGTGTATTTACTATCAAAATGATAATTTGCACAATCCCAAGGTGCTGTTGTGCATATTGTGACTAACAAAAATGCAACAGCCCACTACTCCAGAATTCAAATTTGAAACATTCTTGAACATTCCACAACTTGAGGGCAGAATTAAACCGAACAACTCAATACAGGCATGTTAAATGTCATTGTCCCACCCAACATCCTTCTTCCATTATCCCCTTACTTCTCAGTTTGGTTTTCCACTCAAGTCACTGTACAAAACCAAACAGAACCATCAACCAGCATGCCTATTATCGAACAAGTAAATCCTAAAATATAGATGTTGTCTGCATATGACAACTTCACAGAAGGGCAGAAAAATAAATAATTTTTAAAGCAAATCAGGTTATAAGTGACCAGTTGAGCATGTCATTTAATTGATCCCCTCTTTGGATTTAAAACCAGCAACTGGAGCCAACTTTAGTTGAAAGACCAGAAGCTACAGGATTTAATCCAAGTGATTCCAAACAAATTCCAACACAATTAAATAACTAAAGCACAATCAGTAGTGAGGTCTGATCTTATGGTATGGATGTTTGTAGGAATTTTATTCTTGAATCTATTCTTAACAAATTCAAAACAACTGGGTAGAATTTGCATTCATCATACTGTCAGCATTGCAAAGTAAAAAGTATTTGTAGACTAGGGATAATTGAACCATCACACATACAATTCTGTGTTCGAGTCATTAGAAATTCCTATTTATACATTCATTCATGATAGAAACCTGCGGCAATATAATTACTCCATCCCACTACTAAAGGCATTCCTTTCATTAGGGTGAAATATCACAATTCATTAAATTTTCATCACAACATTTTCAATTACATAAGTGAAGGTAGAACATTTATTAGTAAATACAAGCAGGCATTGAAACTATACAAGAGACCTGTGTTAAGGGGGAGGTTTGCCTTCCCAAAAAATGGCCTGTATTTTGATTTCCCGTATTGTAATGCTGTGCCATCTGCACATGCATCAAGTAGTGAGAGGTAGGAAAAAATAAATTTCGTATTCACTTTGCAGCCCGCCCCCCCCCCCCTCCATAAATGCTGGAAAAGCACATCTTATTCTGTACCTGCAATTTTTGGGTAGTGATTTGTGAGTTCTGCAAGGGTGAATTTCCATAACCTGAATGGCCAAAACATGGAGGTTGCCTGTATTTTGACACTTGCAATGATTCTCACTTCCAAAGAAACACTATGGTCAGGGAAGCATTTGTGAAGCCAAATGGGATGGACTAGTTGCTCTACAACTCCTTCCAAAAAGATTTACTATCCAAATCCTCCTACAAAAGGCTTTTAGATTTCTCATGATCAATCATATGCATAATTCTGATATACTCCAGTTTCTTTCTGACATTTTCAAAGGAACCTTCAGTACGGCAACAAATACTGAGTGAAAAAGCATTGTGAATACATAAAGCAGGCATTCTTATGCAAGAATTCAATAATGACGGTTCAAGATTTTTTTACCAATTTTGCACTCAAGCTGGAATGCCTCTTCTAGCACAGGAACAGGCCTTTCAGTCCACAATGTCTGTGCTGAACTTGATGGTAAATTAAATTAATCCCTTTTTCCTGCACATGATCCATATCCCTCCATTCCCTGTATATTCACGTCTTTCTTACAGCCTCTTAAATGCCACTATTATATCTGCTTCCACCACCACCCCTGGCAGCCCGTTCCAGGCACCCAGCATTCTGTGTAAAAACTTGCCCCGTACATCTTTAAATTTCCCACCCCCCATCTTAAAACTTCCAGTACTTGAAATTCCTACCCTGGGAAAATGATTCTGACTTGTGCTCAGTTCTGGTCGCTTCAATATGGATAGGACGTGAAGGCTTCAGGGAGGGTGCAAGGGAGATTTATCTGGGATGTTGCCTGGATTGGAGAGCATGTCTTATGAGGATAGGTTGAGTGAGCTAAGGGTTTTCTCTTTGGAGAGGAGGATGAGAGGTGACTTGATAGAGGTGTACAAGATGATGAGACATAGATCGAGTAGA
>JARFYF010000094.1:9804743-9815116 GCA_030265395.1 Rhina ancylostomus | reverse complement strand
CAACATGGTGGTCTGTTCCATCATCTGCTGGAGAGCGCACTCCCCAGTGCAAGTGGGAATCCTCCCCCTTGACATCGGAGAGCTGGGGTGGAGAGTGTTGCACAGAGCAGTCCACTGCACAGGCGTTTAACTGGTCCACAGACTCCCAGCCACTGACCAGTGAGTCCACGTTCCATCCACAGACTGACCATGCAAGGTTTAAGTATTTTAGGGGGTTGTACCTCAAGTTCTGGTTCCACTCTGCCCTCGTCTCACAGTGTGAGAGAAAGAACGAGAGGGAATTGGGAGATAAGGACAGTGCAAAAGAGGGAGAGAATGAGAGGGAGCACACGGCTGAGAGAAAGAGAGAGAGAGAATGAATGAGAAAAACAAGGAGAAAGGCGGTGTGAGAAAAGGAGAGCACTACAGAGAGAGAGTGGACGGAGAACGAGTGTGACTGAGAGAAGACGGTAGAGAGAGAGGGTGGGAGGAAGTCAGAGAGAGAGGGGGGCAGAGTGTTTGAGGGAGGTAGAGAGTGTAAGAAAGGGACCGAGAGGAGGAGTGAGTGAGGGAGTGTGAGAAAGGGACCGAGAGGGAGAGTGAGTGAGGGAGGTGGGGAGTGTGAGAGAGAGGGACCGAGAGGGGGAGTGACCGAGAGTGAGTGAGCAAAAGACAGAGAGTGTGTGCGGGGGAGTGACAGTGGAGCGACAGCAACAACCAGAAAACGGGTGGAGCAGGCCCAGCCTGTAAATGGGCCAGATTGCCTCGAGCCAAAGCATGTCAGCAAAATATTTATGTTGGCTGAGGTGGAGCAGATTCTGTAGCCTGTGTGCGGCAGATTGCCAGCTGTCAGTATGCAACATGCCTGTGCAGGCCAGCTGAACCAGGGATGTGTGATGTTACAGGGACGCCACACAGCCAATCCCTGTGAAACTCTTCCCACTCCTTGGATCTTGAGCCTGACTGCAGTTCTTTGGATGAGCTTTGTGTGGCTGTCTGTCACACACACCCTCACAGAGCACTTACAGCACGGACATGACTATTCACCCCCTCTGATGCATGCTGTGCTCCTGCTCCACAACAGCCTCCTCCCGTCTATGGCCGTTCAGCAGGCCATTCAGCCCACTGAATCTATGCCAGCCCACAGAGCAACCCCATTCCCCAGTACTATTTGTCCAACGACCTATTTGTCCCACTGCCGTCTGAAAAGCGGTACCAGAGCATCCGGGCCAGAACTACTAGACCGCACAATGGTATTTTCCCCCAGGCTGTCAGGCTCCTGAATACCCTGGAGGCAGTTTCAGACAAATGCCCCGTCAAAAGCCCTGGTTTGCACAACAGCGTATAAGAACTTTGGCTGCTGCTGAACATGTTTGTACAATTAGTGCAACACACTGAGTTCTGTATTTCCTTCTTCCAACTCGGCTTTGCACTAACCCTGTGCTAAATTGTATGCTGTATATTCTGGTTCTTGCACTATTTGTACTTGTACAATTTTTTTGTTTGTGTTTATTGTATGTCTTCTGTTTTATGTGTGTCCTCTGTTGTGAGAGTCTGGGGGAAATTACATTTTGTTCCTCTGTGTGTTTTTATAGCATGTGGGTGAATGACAATAAAGTAACTTGAACCCTTGAACTTTTTCTAGTAACCTATTCTCCCCACATTCCCATCAACTCCCCCCTGACACTACCACTTACCTTGCACCATTACAAGGGCAATTAACCCACCAACTCACACATCTTTGGTATGTGGGAGGAAACTGCAGCATCCAGAGGAAACAGAGAGAACATGCAAACTCCACACAGACAGCATCCGAGGTCAGGATTGAACCTGGACCACTGGAGCTGTGAGGCACAGCTGTGCCAC
Organism: Rhina ancylostomus; assembly: GCA_030265395.1. Taxonomy (NCBI): domain Eukaryota; kingdom Metazoa; phylum Chordata; class Chondrichthyes; order Rhinopristiformes; family Rhinidae; genus Rhina; species Rhina ancylostomus. Next base: position 9,813,271 of record JARFYF010000094.1, on the reverse strand, counting down.
TGCTGTACCTCCCTTCTCTTCTCAAAGAACTTGAGCAAATTTGTGAGACATGATTTATCTTTCATAAAGCCATGCTGACTTGGTTAGATTGCATTGTTTCTCTAAATGACGAGCTTGGTTATAGACTCCAGCATCTACTCAACAACTGGCCTATCGTTTCCTGCTTTATTTCTCCCTTCCATTTGAACAGGAGCACCTTACTTAATCTTCCTGTCTGGTGGCACGCTCCCGGAACTCAGTGAGTGTTGAAAAACATTAACCTAGCCTCTCTTATCTCTGCAGCCACTTTCTTTAAAACTCGCAAGGGCCCGATGACTCTTCTGCCTTTAGTCCCATTACTTTTTCCAGTTCTTTATTCCTCGTTACAGTGATTGTTACAGCTCTTCCCTCCTATTGGAAACTAGCCCATTGTTACACAGTGAATGGTAGGGCACTGAGGTGTGCGGTAGAACAAAGGGACCTGGGAATACAGATCCATAATTCCTTGAAAGTGGTATCGCAGGTAGATTGGGTCTTAAAGAGAGCTTTTGGCCCATTGGCCTTCATAGATCGGGGCATTGAGTACAGGAGTTGGGATATAATGTTGAAGTTGTATAAGACATCGGTGAGGACAAATTTAGAGTACTGTGCGCATTTCTGGTCACCTATCTACAGGAAAGAGATCAATAAGCTTGAAAGAGTGCAGAGAAAATTTACACAGGTGTTGCCGGGACTTGAGGACCTGAGTTACAGAGATAGGTTGAATAGGTTAGGACTTTATTCCCTGGAGCACAGGAGACTGAGGGGAGATCTTATGGAGGTATACAAAATTATGAGGGGTATAGATAGGGTGAATGTATGCAGGTTTTCTCCCCCCGGGTTGGGTGAGACTAGGACTAGAGGTCATAGGTTTAGGGTGAAAGGTGAAATATTTAAGAGGAATCTGAGGGGGAACTACTTCTCTCAGAGAGTGATGCAAGTGTGGAATGAGCTGCCAGTGGAAGTGGTGGATGTGATGCAGGTTCAATTGTAAAATTTGAGAGAAGTTTAGATAGGTACATGGATGAGAGAGGTGTGGTGAAATATGATCCGGGTACAAGTAGATGGGACTAGGCAGAAGACCATGCCAGCATGGACCAGATGGGCTGAAGGGCCTGGTTTGGTGCTGTAGTACTCTATGACTCCCTGTGACAATAGTAAACCAATTTACCATAATAATAAACCAATTATTTACCATTTCTACTTCTGTTTCTTCTCAGGACCCAGTTATAGTTATATCAGAGATCATTTTCTGTGTAATTTCCCCTCACATCTTCCCTTTTATTGTTTGCCCAGTTTTTTAAGTCTGTGATCATTAATTCAGCCTTAACTATTCAAAAAGAGCTAGATAATGCAATCTGTGACAACTTATTTCACCTTTCTTTATAGTAAAATTGGAGGAAACGTTCTGTACTTGAAGAGGGCTAAATTGGATGCTAATTTGCGGAATCATCATTACACACAGCGAGTGGTTAATTATTGGAACAGACAGTGCAAGCAGTTGGTATTGATTCATTCATTTGCAAAGTAGACTCACTTCTTTTATTCAATGGATTTAAGATAAGCTGATAGATTCACCAATGTAAATAGCTACCAATGTGATTGGAAGAATAAGACCTCAAAATGGAGACACAAGAGCCTGCAGATTCCATCACTGGAGCCCGTTGTGCTCCCACTTCACCCTCTAGCATCTGTCTCCACCTTCACCCTCCCTCGCTCCCACTGTGTCTGCAACCTATGACCCACCTTGCCTCTGTCTCCCAGCTCCACCCTTGGCCCCACCTCACCCCCCTCAACTGGCTCCATCTGTCCCACTCCTCAGTCCACCTATCACCTACTGGCCCCTGTCTCACCCTTCCCCCTCTGCTCCTTATACTGGCTATTTTCCCTCTCCACTCTCAGTCCTGATGTAGGGTCTTGACCAGAAACATCGACTATTCCTTTCCCTCACCCCCATGGATGCTGCTCAACCTGCTGAGTTCCTCCAGCAGTTTGTTTTTTGCTCGAGACCTCAAGCTGCTGGTTTCCATGCTGTTGCTTGACCTGGGTAACTTCATAATAAAATGACATCCACAGGAACAATGATGCCTCAGGCAGCGTCAATCTTTCCAGCAGATTTAGTGATCTTTTCAGGGTAAGTAGGTCATAGAAAGTCTAAGCTAGGTGTTTGTTAGCCCCTATTAAAGTGCACAGTACTTACTTGGTCTGACTAATTCAACTGCATCTCCCAAACTCATGACCTCTACCAGCAGTCAGTCTGTGCATGGATATACCACCGCCTGCAGGTTCCCCTCCATCACACACCATCCTGACTTAGAAACATATCACCAGTCCTCCGTTGTGGGTCTAAATCCTAGAAAATTCCGCCCAGCAACACTGTGGGAGAATCTTCACCAGAACTTAAAGAAAGAACTGTATGTTTTGCCAAGTGGATATGGTGGTCTTTGTTGAGGTTCATCCGATGCAACTGCATAACACAGGGATGCATACAGCTCCTCCCTCACTTACAAATTATGTGCAGCTTGTGCAGATGAATGAGTGTTTGGGAGACCAGTGGGATGGATTTGACGGCTGCTGCAGGAATCTTCTGCCAGATGGGAACACGGTTGGCGGACAAATTTCCGACTTACAAACCGTTCAGGTTATGAACAGTTCACAGGGATGGATCCTACTGTGACCTGGGGAGAACCTGTACTAAGAAAGACATTAGAGACACAAAGGACTGCAGATGCTGGAATCTCGATGAAAAACGCTATGATGCTCGAGGAACTCAGAGATCATATCATTAATGGCTGGTACAATAACAATCACACACTCATTCAACCGGATTTGCAATCTTAAGGCACTGTGATGGTAGCGGTTACCGTGATACTACTACAGCGCCAGTGATCGGGATTCAATTCCCATCGCTGTTGCCAGAAGGGCCAGTTACCATGCTGTAAATAAAGTTTAAGATTAAGTTGAAAAACACAATGATGCTGGAGGAACTCAGCAGGCAAGGCAGCATCCATGGACAAAAGCAGGCGGTCAACGTTTCAGGTCAGGACCCTTCCTCAGGACTGAAGGACTGAATGTGTTGCTCTGATATCTGCAGTCTCTTGTGTCTTCACCTTTCTATGTTCTAAATTCAGACCACTAGATTACTCGTCCAGTAAGTAAAGCAGTCTAATACTATATTGCTTACTGTAGGCAGAGCAGCTTTGCCGGACAGTATGGGCTATTCTCGCTCTATTTGCTACTTTCTTGTGAATGATGATGATGGTGACCTCGGGAGAAGCAGTTTTGAACCTTTGTTCCTCAGGCTGATCATGTGAAAAAGCTGATTAATACAAAGAATGGAAATGATACCATTACTACAGCAACAAAGGAGATTTTTTTCAGTCCCCGTGCTTAAACAAAAATAATAATTATCTATTGGCCCCCATAAAAGAAATCAAACTACATAAACAGGCAACAATAAGATTAACACAATTTGAATTGTAAAAAAGATTGTTGAAATGAGGAATGATTGTGATTTTAAAAAAATTGCATGCCTGCATGCTCATACCCACACACCCATCCACACTCAGGCACATGTACACAAACATACACTCATGCATACACATATGCAGGCACTCATGTCTTATGCACATGCACACACACATGTGCATACACAAAGGCACACAGACACACACACACTGACTGTTTCTTTCTCCAGATATGCAGCATGACCCTCTGTGGAATACCAATATTTAATAATTTTAAGAGAAACAAAAGACTGTAGATGCTGGAACCTAGACGGAAAAACTGGAGATGCTGGAGAAACTCAGCAGGCCAGGCAGCATCCATGGAGAAAAGCAGGCTGTCAATGTTTCGGGTCGGGACCCTTCTTTGGGATTGAAAATAGGAAAAGGGGAAGCCCAATATATCGGAGTGAAAAGCAGAGGAGTGATAGGTGGACAAAAGAGGGGAGGCGGGGTGGGCACAAGGTGGTGATAGGTAGATGCAGGTAAGAGATAGTGACAGGCAGGTACGGGGAAGGAGGGGAGAGCAGATCCACCAGCAGATGGGTCAAAGGTAAGGAGAGAGAGGAAATGAAAGGTAGAAAAAAAGACGATAGGAAAGGGAAGAAGAGAAGAAGCATAGTGGGGGAATTAGGGAATTTTAATTTTAATTAAATCTTAATTTTAATTCAAATTTCCAGTATCTGCAACACTTTTCTTTTAGAATGCGTTGTGATGTTCATCAATTATTTGATTTGAGTCCCACTCCAGCGATATGAGCAGAAAAATCTAAGTTGTCAGTCCAGGATAATACAGAAAGAGATCTGCACTATTTTAGATCCTAATTGAGATATTTAACTCACACCTCCTTTGTAATCCAGGCTGTCTGACAAAGACCCCATGATACCATTCTGCAAATCAAGAGCTCGGTCAAGAGTTCTGAAAAGGTTATCTTGTCATTGTCATCTTGTTGTTTGTGGGAGCTTGCTGTGTGACAATTGGCTGTTGTGTTGTGGCTACATTTCGAAGTTCCTCATTTACTCTTTCATATGGTTTTACGACCAAAGGGAATTAAAAGATATTAAGTGAATGTAGTTTGTCTTCTATTATATCCTCTGGCCATTGATTACTTCCAATGATTTTAATACAACTTAATATTACATCTGTTTGTAAGTCCAGCTTTGTGTCCTTGCTTTATTTTGTAATTGTTCATCATTCATGTGGCATGCAAGGAGAGATCAAACTACAGAAGCAAGGCTTCCTTTCATCTCACTCAAGAGGTAGCCTCCTTCTTTGGGAATAACAAGTGTGAGCAACGTTGCAGATCAATAATTTACATTGGAACTGGTTTCCTTGCAATAGGCAATGATCCACTGGTGTGCACACTTTTGTTGCTGCTCCTGTTCCAATACACAACCTGTTCAACATCCATAGAACAGAGCCCCTACCTAAATTTCCCAGTGTCTCTGCACCTTCATTGAGAGTTTACTCCTATTCTTCTTGTCATCAAATCAAATTCCTCACCGGACAAATACAAGTACCCAGCATTGCTCCTCCCCACATCTGATGAATGCCCATTTAACTCTTATGTAGCTGACAGAGAGATCCTACCATTTACTGGCAAGTGTAAAAAGGCTGTACAATGAACAGAACAATACTTTAGCTAGATTCTGACAGTACAGTTAGTGTCTCTGCTGTTTCTTGGCATTCTGACATCGAAAAAGCAGCATATAACAGCTTGAATGCCTCATATCAGAGAGTTGGGCTAAATGTAGGTGACCTCTGCGTTATTGGAGGGGTTACGTTCCCAGAAAACCATCCAAGTCATGATTTTCCTTGACATGAAGCTACATCATCTGCACATACATCAGGAAATGCGAGTTGAAAAAAAAAGTCGATATATTAATTCCATGAGAGCATATTTTTATTCTGTGTCTCAAATTTTTTGGTAGTGATTTGTGAACTTTGTAAGGATGAACTTCTAGTCACCCAAACTGCTGTAATACAGGGGTCACCTGTATTTCACCAAGCTAATTCTTCCCCCCTTTTAATCTGTACTGGAAACAATCTCTTCTCCTTTCCCTTATAAAGGAAATTCTGTGCTGTATATAGGTTCTGTCCTGATCGAGGTGTGGGATATTGCTACTGACAAATGTTGGCCATCCCTAATTGCCCTTGGGAAGGTGCTGGTGACCTATCATCTTCACTCACTGTAGACTTTTTGATGAAAGTGCTCCATAGGAGATTTCCAAGGGTTTGACCCAATAACAAAGAACAAATGAAAAATGTATTCCCATGTGAGGACAGAGTGTGCCTAGGAGGGGAATTTTCTGGCAAACTCATATCCCTGCTGCCATTGTCACCCGAGGTGGTGAAGGTCACGAGACGGAAGGTGCTTTCAAAACAGTGAGTTACTAAGTACTGATCAACCACTACAGGAAAACTTAGTGTAAGCAAATTGTTGCCATGTTCCCTGCATTAGAAAGTTAGTATGGTAGTGATGCATTGGCCAAGGTGCTGAAGTTGTCACCTAGAATGGTGGGCAAATAAATCTGAGAGCTGAGCTCAAGTCCCACCATAGTCGATGAACTTATATTCAATTAATAACCCAGGATTTAAAACAAGCTACTTATCAGTGGCAATGACTGTATTGTGGAGGGTCATGGCTGTCACGTGATGACGCTGACCCCATCTGCTCGGAGGACAGCACTGCCTCTACTTGGTTGAAAGTCACGTCACTGTCTATCAAGGTCTGGCTCCACCCACCCATTAGTCCACACTTGACCATTGGCCTGTGTAAACACCTGTGTACCTGGCCTTGGGCGATTGGCTTGTTTGAATGACCTGGGCTGGACCACCCAGCTCTCCAGCAGTATAAAGAGTGCCACATGTTTGGTTGTGCTTCTTCTGTCTCCAAGGGAAAACCTGTTGGTAAGCTGTGTACTGTTTAAGGGAAATTAGTTAAGGATCCCTGGGAGCATAGATCCGTGCTTGCACTGAGATCGAGGGGTGGCGGGCATTGTATTGTTTCTTCCTCAATTTGTTTGAGCCCAGTTTGGTGTGTGTGTATGTGCATATCTCACTCTTGTTGTGATACCCCCAGCTTCGCGACCACCCATGTGTGTGTTTGTTCCCGTTTACTCTGTCCCGCATTTGTCTTTTATAGATAAATCATTCTAACTGCAAAGACTGTCCAGAGTCCTTGCCCTTTGAGACCCTTCGAACTTGTCTTACAACAATGACCATGAAACCACTGAATTTTTGTACTAAGTATCCAGTTTGGTAAAAGTCTGCCACTCCATCTTGGTCTGACTAAAGTGTAACCCATATCCACCTCTGTAGTTGAATCTTAAATGCCATTTAATAAGCCATCCTGTTCCAGGACAGTAATAGGTGGGCAATAAATGCTGGTCTTGTCGGTGATTCTCACATCCTTAAAATAATGAATAAATAAAAACACACTGTTGCCTTTAACGTGCTTTGCAACATCCTGAAACATTCATGAAAGGTACAATTATTTCATTAAAATATGATGTGTTCAAAATAACTTGGTGCACCTAATAACTCCAATAATTAATTATCTGCAATATTTTTTGAATAAAGTCTCAGTGGTGAAAACAGAAAAAAAATTCTAGATAATGTGACTTGCAGTAAGTAAACTACAGAACTCAGTCTGGGTACCCGGTTTAAATGTGGCACAAAGGAAGAACCGACTAAAGAATTTCAATGGGCTGACCCATTTCCTATTCAGTCCCGATGTTACTGACTTGGTTATCCAGCTGCAAAAATTCTCAGAACAATCAAAATCCAAGAACACAATACTTCTGGCCCAATTATTTGTGCTTTCAAGTCTCAGCCTACTGAATATTGCCAATTCGTTAGCAGTGGTGGTGAATAGACCATGAATAATCGCAAGATTCACTTGGATGCAGAAGGTTTGCTTTCTACTTTAGCTTGCTTTATCTTAGAATACCATCTTTCCATTAGAAAAGATAACAGTACAGTGAAAATTGAATGCATTCAAAACCTCTCATGAATGAAAACGTGGGCATTTTTTAAAAGAAACATTGTGTGTTTTAAAGTAAATTGAATTGAAGAATGAATTAGAGTTCCAGTTTTTATTTAACTTTCCCGTTTTTAAAATAGTTGTTTCTGTGTTTCCTCATTTATGCCCATTGGCATTCTTGGTTCCAGATAGATTATCTCAGCTGGAATGACAAGCAAGTGAGGCATACAGTAGCTATTTTTGTGACGTTAGCAGTAGTGCAGTCAACCAACAACATCAGAACATATTAGCATTAGAACTAGAAGCAGTAAGAGGCCATTCCTGATTCAAACCTGTAAATTGCAGATTTACTGAATCACCTGAATTTGAATTCAGAGCTTCTGTGGGAAGGTTCAAATTCATGTCCACAGGTTGATAGTCTACATGGTCCAAGCTTCTAGATACAATCCCATTGACTTAACTGTGACGTTGCTGTACAGTAGCAACTTTGGGACCATCCAAGATGATTAGCAACTCCACACCAAGAAGTAACCTGTACCAAACAAATTCATTGCATGGATTCTTTTGTGACTTGAGTACAGCAGCACAGGGATTACGTTAATGAGTTGATATCCAAAGGGTTGGGCCATAGATCCAATGATGTACATTCAAGTCTCACCACAGATGCTAGAGAACTTAAATTCCAAGTAATTAAATAATTCTGGTAAAATGCCAGCATCAGTAATAGCAACCATGCAACTACTTGGTTGTTTGTTAATAAAAAATCTGGTTCACGTATCATCCCTGAAGTATAGTTGTCCAAGACTGATAATCCCAATTGTTAATTTCAAGGACCAACAAATAGTAATATTTTTAATTAGCCTGTGGCTATGAGGTATTTTGGGACCATATGCGACCAAATGGGTAAGAGATGTCCCCTAGTGTGATGAGATAGACTCTTGACCTCACAATCTACCTCATCATGGCCTTGCACCTTATTGCCTGCCTGCACTGCATTTTCTCTGTAACTGTAACACTTTATT
>JARFYF010000094.1:9469156-9480457 GCA_030265395.1 Rhina ancylostomus | reverse complement strand
CCAGTATCTTTTCCCCAGGGTTGAAATGTCTAATACTAGAGGGCATGCATTTTAAGGTGACAGGAGGTAAATTCAAAGGAGATGTGCAGGGCAAGTGTTCTGCACAGAGAGTGGTGGGTGTCTGGTGTGGTGGTGAAGGCAAATACGATAGGGGCATTCAAGAAGCTCTTAGACAGGCACATGAATGTGCAGGAAATGGTAGGATATGGACATTGTGTAGGCAGTAGGGATTAGTTTAGTTGAGCTTTTTATTACTAATGTAATTGGATCAGTACAACATTGTGGGCTGAAGGTCCTGTTCCTGTGCTGTACTGTTCTATGTTCTATGAAATTATAAAGGGCATAGATAAGGTAGATAGCGAGAAACTTTTATCTTTTATAGACGTGTCTATGATCAAAGGGCACAGGTTTAAAGTACTTGGCACGGACTTGGCGGGCCAAAAGACCTGTTTCTCATAGAGAGAGTCATACACCACAGACCAGGACCTCTGGTTCACTAGGTCAGCGCCAATCATCAAACACTCATCTGCAATAATTTTATATGAATTCCACTTTATTCCCCCCACACTCTACCCCGCACCTACACACTGGGGGCAATTTACAGTGGCCAATTAACCTACCAAGGCCACACCTTTGGCATGTGGTAGGAAACTGGAGCTTCCCACCCCACCCACCTCCATCACCCAAGGATACCCATGCAGTCACAGGAAGAACATACAAACTCCAAATAAACAGCACCAGAGGTCAGGATTGAACCTGAGTTTGTTGGAGCTGTGAGACAGCAGCTCTGCTAGCTGCACCGTGATGCTGTATCACTCTGTGACTAAAACTTATCCTCTTTAAAATTTTCAAATCCGTCTGTGGCCTCTGCACTCTCTGCATCTCTCTAACCTGTACTGTCCTTCACCCTGTTACAGACCTTCCTCTTTGTTCTTTCCTCCGCTCCCCTTCCTATGAATCCTAAAATTTATCTTATCTCTGACTTTCCCCAGTTTTGATGAAAGGTCATCGACCAGAAACATTAATTCTGTTTCTCTCTTTACAGGTGCTGTCTGACCTGCTGAGTATTTCCAGCACTTTCTGATTTTTATTTCAAGCCTTCAAAATATCTGACTTCCTCCAATTCTGACCCTTTGGTCAACCCTGCTTTTATTCATTCCACCACTGACAGCCAAGCCTTCAGCTGCCCAGGCCCTAAGTTCTAAAATTCCCTTCTTGAACCTCACTTCCTCCTTTACTAACATCTACCACTTTGACCAGTCTTTTGGTCACCGATCCTGACATCTTCTTACGTGGCTGAAGATTGGAAATTGGTACAATAGTAGACCCCTCAGTAGCATAATGGCTGTTCTTTGACTTTATTCATTCTCATCTCCACTGGTCATGCATGTGGAGAGCCAAGATTAACAGTGGAGACACAAGAGACTGCAGATGCTGGAATCTGGAGCAACAAACAATCTGCTGGAAGGACCCAGCAGGTCGAGCAGCTTCCGTGGGAGGAGAGGAATTGTCAACGTTTCGGGTTGAAACTCTGCATTGGGACTGAGAGTGGACCATCTGTTTGTTTTATCCTTTGTCTTCTCTCTCTTTATCTGCCTCCATCTATCATTCACCTGCCACTGTTTCCCAACTCCACCCCCACTCCCATCCTCACCACGTGCTTGTCATCTCACACCCCTCCTCAGTCCAGCAGTCGCCTCGGAATCCTTTCTCACCGCTCCCCTTCTCCTCCACATACTGTCCCTCTCGCCTCTCCACTCTCAGTCCTGATGCAGGGTCTTGACCTGAAACGTCGACAATTCCTTTCCCCTGCCACAGATGCTGCTCGACCTGCTGAGTTCCTCCAGCAGATTGTTTGTTGCTCCATGATTAACGGTTAATTGGCGTAAAAGGGCAGAGCAACAGATAACTGGATCATAGTGCATGGATGTAATTCAACCCCCCTCTGTAGCCATTTCTCCTGTTGTTATGATGCTTGTTTTGTATGATTATGCATAATTAAATACGAACACAAGTTTGGAGCGTGGAGCATTTTCTGTCCTGCAGAATGAGATGGTTGGAGTCCCAACAGAAACTCAATACTGCCACCACAGGGAGGTGAATCCAGTTAAAGTGTGACAACTTCCATTAAAAAATATAGAATCTGTAATGGGGATAAAATTATTGCAAAAATGAGACAACAGACTGTAGGGGTTTGCACAGGCGTAAGTTTTGTTAATATAGAAAATACATTTTATTCCTAACCAGCAAAGGATCTGGTGAGTCGCTTGATGGAGGTTGATCAGGACTCCAGGATAACAGCTCAAGAAGCCATTAATCATGAATGGTGAGTGTGAAATGAGAATGTCCAAGGCCTTTCAAAATATTCTCGTTTTCTTTTAAGGACTCTGATTATACTTTCCTTCCCAGGATTTCAGGGAATGCTGCTTCAGACAAGAACATCAAAGACGGTGTCTGTGCTCAGATTGAGAAAAACTTTGCCAAAGCGAAATGGAAGGTACTTGAAGTAAATACCACTTTTACTGGCTTTAATTATTTGTTGCATGAAATACCATCATAACATTGTGAGTGTGTTTGTAATTACATATTTTCTCATTTTATTCATTCAATAAACACTCCCCCTATCACTTCTGAATCCTAGAAGAGCAGGAAAGTAAAATTGCAATAAAACCAATATTAGAGACTTCAACTAAGCAACAATCATAAATTCCCACAGTACGAGTGGTCAGTGTATATTATGAGGGGATGCCTAACACAATGACTTGATCACATATTGTAATTGAGTACTGAGGGAGACCTGCACTGGGATTGTCCCTTCCCTTGGATGGGACATCCAAACCCTGGCTATTGTGTCACTTCAGATGAACATTAAAAAATCCACAGTAGAAGATAAAGGTGTTCTCATGGCATCCAAGCCAACATTCTTTCATTAACTAATCCCACCAGAAAAATAATTTGGCAGTAAAGCAAAATAGTAACTTGAACAACACCAGAAACTTGAACTGAATAATGATAATGAATTCACAGGGTACAAGCTGCTGACTAGTTCTTATACATAAGTGTATAATGTATATAGATAAAGCACCCAATGGTTTGATCACATATTGTAATGCAGTGTTAATGAAGTGCTCAGTACTCCCTACACCAATCCCACCAGCTCAGTAACTGGTCTTTCATCTCATTGTTCTTTTAAAATGTTATTGGAAGAGTGGCTGCCTTTTAGCAATAACAGTCTAGATACCAGACAGGGCCTGAGGTTCACATTTGATACACCTCATTGCACTGGAGTATCAGCCTGGAGAGCAGGTGTTACCTGGATCCACAATCTTCTGACGTAATGTCACTAACCAAGCTATACTGAAAATGTTCTGTTAGTCATCAAGCAGAAGAATTTATTTAGGTTTACATTGCATCTGTTGCATGTCTGAAAGATCATAAATTGTGTGCATTAAAGAACATTAGATTGATATGTTCAATAGATAAAGAGCCTATCTGTTCAAGGAGATAGAGAGCCTAGTGGCATGGTGTCATGACTACAACCCTTCCTTCAATGCCAGCAAAACAAAAGAGCTGGTCATTGACTTCGGGGGGGGGGGTGGGGGGTGCAGAGCACATGCTCCTGTTTACATCAGTGGTCCTGAGGTCAAGAGGGTTGAGAACTTCAAGTTCCTGGAAGTAAACATCACCAATGTTTGTGGTAAACATCACCATGGTCCAACCATGTAGATTGCCATGGCCAACAAAGCGTACCAGCACCTCTATTTCTTCAGGACGCTAAAGTATTCAGCATGTCCCTGTCACCCCTCACCAAATTTTATAGATACAGCATAGAAAGCATCCTATCTGGAAGCACCTCAGCTTGGTTTTGCAACTGCTTTGGCCAAGAGCGCAAAATACTGCACAGAGTTGTGGACGCAGCTCAGCACATCACAAGAACTAGCCTCCCCTCCATAGATTCTGTCTACACTTCTTGCTGCCTCAGTCAAGCAGCCAACATAATCAAAGCCCCGTCCCACCCCAGACATTTTCTCTTCTCCCCCTACCATTGGGCAGAGGACACAAAAGCCTGAAAGTACATACCACCATGCTCTATCCCACTCTTATAAGACTATTGAATGGACCTCTTGTACAATAAGATGGACCCTTGACCTCACAATCTATCTCGTCATGGTCTTGTACCTTGTTGTTTGCCTGCACTGCACTTTCTCTGTAACTGTAAAACTTTATTCTGCATTCTGTTGTGGTTTTCCTTTGTACTGCCTTGATGTACTGATGTGATGAAGTGATCTGTATGGATGGCATGCAAAACAAAGTTTTATACTGTACCTCAGTACATGTGATAATAATAATAAATCAAGTTATGTGGTTGAATGGACCATCCATCTAGGTACCAAAATCCATTCCTGCCAGAAAACAGAATACAGAATATAGTGCTGCACTTACAGAGAAAGAGCAGTGCAGGTAGACAAGTAAAGTGCAAGGGCCACGACAAAGTAGATTGGGAGACTAAGAGTTCGATAGTTTATCTTTTAGCACGTGACAGTTCCATTCAAGAGGATAATAATAGTGGGGTAGAAGCTGTCCCTGAATCTGGTGGTATGTGCTCTTGGGCTTTTGTATGTTCTGCCCGACGGGAGAGGGGAGAAGAGAGAAGGTCCAGGGCGAGAGGGGTCCTTGATTATGTTGGCTGCTTTCCCGAGACGGCAGAAGGTCTAGATGGAGTCAGTGAGTGGGGGAGGCTGGTATGTGTGAATAAGATATCTTTATTAGTCACATGTACATCGAAACACACAGCGAAATGCATCTTTTGCATAGAGTGTTCTGCGGGCAGCCCACACATGCTGCCACGCTTCTGGCGCCAGCATGCCCACAACTTCCTAACCCGTATGTCTTTGGAATGTGGGAGGAAACCGGAGCACCCGGAGGAAACCCACACGGACACGGGGAGAATGTACAAACTCCTTACAGACAGTGACCGGAATCAAACCTGGATCGCTGGCGCTGTAAGAGAGTTATGCTAACCACTACACTACCATGCCTGCCCTAACTGGGCTGCGTTCACAACTCTCTGTAATAATGATGGTCCACAGAGATTAAGATGAAAGCATATGGGTAAAAATTGGTTATGAGTTGGCTCAGTCCTTCTGTACTCCAGTGCAATATACCATCTCATCCCCATCCTTCCACCCGCCATCCCACTAATGCATCGCTCACCATACCAACGCCCTAGATTAATCTCCGCTACCCTTTTATACTTCTGACATGCAGAAAGCGGTGAGAGTAACGACGATCATGAAACGCCTCCGGGCGCCTGAACAGAGCGAGACAGCCAACGCCTCCCCGGCCTCAGCGCCTGCTCCCCAGGGGGAGCCCGAGAACAAGGCCGTCAGTGGCACCGCTCCCCCTCCAGACAGTCAGACGGACAACTCCGCAAAGGTCGGCGTAACGGCTAAAGCCTCCCCCAGGTGTAACGGAGAAGCGGCCAGCCCTCACAAACCCGCCGCTGAAGCATGGGAGGAGCAAAATGGCTGAATCGCACTGGCTTGCACAGTGAACTTATTGTGTAAAATAGAAAGTAGTTCAAAATTTTTAAAGATTATTAAAATGGCAGGCACGATCAAACCGATCATATACATTAATAAAAAATTCAAAGTGTTATTCAGATGCGACAATTGCCGCAGTTAAATCCAGCAAGGCATGTGTTAATAGGTTTGTGAAATTTTGAAGCAATAATTGGCATCTGTGGGTACCATTTTTGCAAAAGTGGAAAACTGGAAGCAAGAACTATGGCCAAAGGTTGTATGTGCCAGTCATCTTGTTTGCCACATGGACTATTATTGTGTTAGAAAAAACTTACATCATAACTTTTACTTTAAAACCACATGCTGTATATTGGCTTCTTGCAACACATCAAATCCCACTTCGGAGCAGTCTGCAGTCACACCTTGCTCGAGCTGTTTAATATCTGGCTGCTTCGAGTAGACCTGCCATCCATACTTTTCCTAGGTCTTGCTTCTGTTTGAGAGCTTTGCCCTCTGCCCCCTGTGCTAGAAAAGGCAGGTGCTCTGCCTGTGATTTCCCACAGAGGGATCGGACAAGTGACCTTGCTCACAGTTCCCTGGTCTCCATAGCCAGCTGGCCATGCTCCCAACTATAATCGTGAAGACAGAATCCCAACCTCCTGAACTCTACAGTGTGGAATCTGCCCTGTAGAAAATAACTGTACATTGGTCACCCATCAGAATCAGCAGCTCAAGGCAGACAGATTGACACCTCTGGTAAACTACCAGAGCAGAATTTCAGCTGATTTTAAATTCCACAGCTCTGTTAAAAAGCACCTCTTTATTTCAATATACATCATTATCCCCCAGCGGAATTTGCACAACTCACAATACATTGAAGTATGGCAGAGTTTATTATTAGTTTTGAACTCATCCACTTTCCCAATGAACACAAAAGCATGTTTTATTTTGTTGGTTGAAATATCATTCATTGTTGCACTTATTGTATCATTGTGCCAAGTGTTAAACGTCAAAATTAGGTGGACTCTCAATTATCCATCAGCTTTCATTGCTTGCCATGGAAATGCTGACAACAGAGGTTGTAGTATAAGGGAACAGTACCTAATATTGTGTTACCACTATTATAAGACAACAGTACATAATATTATGTTACCCTGTCCCAAATGTTCTTTAATTCATGCCCTGCAATATAGATTTTAAAGGCAATATTTTTGGCAGATGTACCATGATTGAAACTGTATGTATTTTGAAAGCTTTGGGGTGGTGTTGATAGACAGAGGCAGAGAGGGCATTCAGTGCTTTATAGTGTTAACTTTATATGCTGGTAATAGTAGAGCATTATTTTAAGCAATGCAGTTCTTTTGTGTATAAATTCTAGATGGCTTGCTTGGGAGTACTTTAAAAACTGTTGGTCTGTCTGTGCCCTGGCACAGACTGAAGGCACACAGATTAGAAGCTGCTCAGAGTTATCTCCAAACCGGTAAACTGCGGAAACTTTCAAATAATGAAAAAAAAATTTAAATAATTTAAAAAAAGCTAAATTTGTAACAATGTGTATGTATTTGGAAATATATTTGTTAAGAGATTAAAATATCAGTGGCAGAAATGTGCAGATTCTTCTGTGCTGCAGAGAAGTCAAGGCACACAGAGCAAGTCTGTTGCATGCGAGCCGATTTGTAACATGTACATGTAGTTGCATGCTTATATTTTGTCACAATAACAAGGTGGGGTTAACATGGTGTAATTTATTGTGCTGTAACATGTAAAATAATTCAGGTCAATTTTAAAAGATGGTTTGAAAATCGCTGAAGAATTTAGGCCTGTAATTTGAACAACTGCTGATTGAAGAAAAGGTATTTTGGCTCTTAAAAAAATAAACAAAAAAACTTTCATGTGTGTTATTTCTTCACCTTAGACACTTGTTCGATTCCCTCACACATTCTTTCTTTCTCCTTCCCTGCTGCCTCCTTCTCTGATGCTCCTTCTGTTCTACAACTACCTTGAACTAAGAAGAGCCTGTTCACAGTTTGACCCTCATTCTCAACTGGGAAGACAAGAAGCCAGGGAAAATGCAAACACGGGTTTGAGTAGAAGAACCATCATGTTCACAGTTAGTCTGCCGGTCGCCACTCCTCTTATAACATTGCTGCAAAATAAATTTCAGGCTTGACAGGGATACACAGAACCCTACATGCAAAAGGAGAGCAAATCCTCATTATCGACATTGATCTCTGTGCAAAGCTGGACACTACAAATGCTTTTGAAGATAGCAGTCCTTGCCCAGCTTTCAGAGTCTGTCCTATTTTGGATGAGCTGACTTCATTTGTGATAAAGTGAGAAAAAGAATTGTAGAATTGTTAGGACACAAATGAGGTCACTTGACCTATTGTGACTTTGCCAGATCCTAGCAGAGCAATTCTGTCAGTCCCATTCCTCCACTCTTGCCTTTTATCCCTGCCAATCATTTTCTCTAAAGTGCATTTCCAATTTCCAAGTGCTGATTGATACTGTTTTAACCATCCCTACAGACAGTGAATTTCAGATTATATCTGAAAAGATTTTTTCTTCCCCAAAAAACTTTGCCCGAAATTTTAAGTCCACGAACATGAAACATAGAGCAGTATGCATTGTCATCCCACTATGTATGTGCCAACCATGATGCCAGTTTAATTCTATCAGCCTGCACATGATCTGTATCCCTCTATTCCCTGCCTGTTTGTGTCTAAGTTCCTTCTAAATGTTGCTATCAGATCTGCTTCTACCACCTCTCCTGGTGGTACATTCCAGGGACCTACCACCCTCTGTGTAAAAAACTTGCTTTGCAAATCTCCTTAAACCTATGCCTTCCTGAATTTGACTTTTCCGCACTGGCAAAAAGACTTACCCAAGTTTTGAACTGTGAGGTGTGCCAACTCTGTGCCCTAAATGTAGGGCAGCTGAACTGACAGATGTTGCTGAGCATCTAATGCTTGATACCTGTTCTTTGAGAATAATTGGAGTTGTGCTTATATGTAGTCTTTCATGATCTTAGCGCATCTGAAAGTACTTTACGGGTAACGTGGTGTCCTTGAGGAAATGGGGAAGTCAATTTTCACACTGCACATCTAATTATCATCTGATTAGTGATATAAAAACAGAAAATACTCTACAGGTCAGGCAGCATCTATGCAGAGAGAAATAATGTTAACATTTCAGGGTCAATGATCTTTGAAAGTTCCACTGCTGCCTGTTTTCAGCATTTTCAATTTTTATTGCAGATTTCCAGCATCCGCAACACCTTTCCGTTTTTCATTACAATTACTAATGCCACCTTCAGGTAGTAAATGCCAAAACACTTCACGAGCTTTATCAAATGAATCACGAAGCAACATGGAAAGATATTAAAGTTGGTGGCCGAAAGCCATGTAAGGAGCGATACAGGGATGAAATTCGAGAGCTAAAATGAGTAAGTGAAAATTCTCCTCTTTATCTTCAAAATAATACCACCTCATCTTCAAGTAAATATCTCAAGCAATAGACGCAGCGATTGAGTGGGACAGAAGGTAGTGCTGGTGCCTCATTTTTCTAGCGACATGGGGTCAATTCTGATTTTGGGTGCTAAGTGAGTAGAGTGACTGTGAGTTTCCCCTGGCTGTTCTGGTTTCCTCCCACACCCAAAGACACGCTGGTTGATGGGATAATTAGTTACTTGAAATCACCCCTACTGTAGATGGGAGGGAGGATAAACAGGGCAGAATTGTTGAGTGTATGAGAGACAGTGGTTGCAGATGAGGGGGTTGATGGGAATGTTCTGGAAGCCATCATAGATTCAATGGGCTGAGTGGCCTCCTTCTATGTTGTGAGAAATATGAAAATAGGTCTTTTGGCAATGCAGAATTCACACAGTACTATGCTGAACTGACTGCCACTTAAGTTTCTGGAGTGTATTTTAGCCAATAATCTAACTCAGAGGTGAGTGTGCTACCACCTTAATCTGTAAAAGTAAATGTCAGAATGTATAAAGCTCCAGTCCGTTTCAGTCCACCCATTGTCATAAATGGTGACTTAACCTAAGGAGGTGTCAGACCAGGATTGCAATTAACCAATTATCTAGAATTCTGTTTGAGTGAAAATTGGGAAACTGGAAATCTGAAATAAAAATAGAAAATGCTGGCAATATTCAGTAGATGAGTCAGCATTTGTGGAAAGAGAAATGGAATTAACATTTCAGATCAAGAAACCTTCATCAGAACTGGAAAACAGAGGGAACAAGTTAGATTTAAATGACAGAGATGATAGGGAAGGAACAGATATCTCGATTAGGTGGGGCCAGAATTACCATGATGATAAGTTGTTGATGGCATCTGGTTGATAGATAATAAGGGCAGTTACAGCGAGTGGAAGCAAACAAAGGAACATGGAAGAGCAGTGAAATGTAGGCCAGGGCTGTAGGAAATGTTCAGTAGACCAGGTAATGACAGTGGAGAGAGAAAAAAATGAGTTATTATCACAGATAGATAACCTACAGCAGGGCTGATTCAGAAGAAATGATTCATCTGAAATTGTTGAATTCGATATTGAGTCCTTAAGGCTGCAATATGTCCAAGAAGAGGATGAAGTGGTGTTCCTCAAACTCATATTGGAACAGTGCAGGTAACCAAAGTCAGAGGGGTCAAAGTGGGAGTGAGATGGAGAATTAAAGTGACAGGCATATGGAAGATCAGGGTCATCCCAGCAGAGTGAATGCAGTGCTCCTCAAAGTGATACCCAATCTGCATTTGGTTTCTCCAATGTAGAGGAGACCACATCCTGTGAGTTGAATGCAGTAGACTTGATTGGAGACACACGAGACTGCAGACACTGGAACCTGGAGCAACAAACAATCTTCTGGAGGAACTCTGTGGGTTGAGCAGCATCTATTGGAGGAAAGGAACTGTTGACATTTCAGATTAAAACTCTGCCTCAGGACTTCTTCACTGAAAGGATTGCTTGGGTGTCTGGATGGTGGGAAGGGGCAAGAGCAGTTGCATCTCCAGTGTTTGAGCAGAAAAATGTCAAGACAAGGAGAGCGAGTTCAGCCTGAAGTTTGCAAAATGGATTTTGTTTGTTATCTGCTGAAGAGTCCCACGTGTGTAAAAGTGCATTCAATCCTAATAATCATTTTTCCTCTTCACTTACTATTGTGAACACTGAAATAATATCTGAAAAGTCCTGGAGAGAATGTGGGAGCATAACTCCGCATGAAGATTGTTTTTGGTGGTGGAGTCACAATACTGGTATCAGTACGAGGAATGAACGCCAGTGTGCAGGCAATAGGAGGTCTTCAAGTATAAAAGAAACATTTTCAGAAAGGTCACAGACCTCCCTTTGGGATGCGAAGAGATTCATCTGCCTTCAGATATGTCCCACCAGGTGAGATTTCCACTGAAACAGGAAAGGGAAGGACAACTGTAAAGCAACTCGCACGTCAGCAAGAATTTCAAGCATCCTGTTCCATTGTAGGAAGTCCTGCTGTGTCGCCATACTGTAAAATGCTCTTCGCATTATTCGTCTATTGAGCTGAAAAACAAAACAGCCTTTCATACTTTACATTTTAATCTAGATCAAGTTAATGCTTTGAAACAATGGAGTGCACAGGGGAAGAAGCATGAATGTAAAAGCAAGAGGGGTCAAGTTAGTTTTATTATCATATGCACAAGTAAAGTGAGGGAGGGGTACAATGAAAAACTTGCTTACAGCAGCTTCACAGACATGTAGGTTGAGACAACACACAGAACATAAATTGTGCTGGGGAGGGCTG
>JARFYF010000094.1:9423701-9435182 GCA_030265395.1 Rhina ancylostomus | reverse complement strand
AGGAGTTTGTATGTTCTCGCCGTGTCTGCGTGGGTTCCCTCTGGGTGCTCCGGTTTCCTCCCACATTCCAAAGACGTTTGTGTTAGGAAGTTGTGGGCATGTTCTGTTGGTGCCAGAATCGTGGCGACACTTGCGGGCTGCCCCAGAACACTCCACGCAAAAGATGCATTTCGCTGCGCGTTTTGATGTACATGTGACTGATAAAAGTATCTTATCTCATCTTATCTTATCTTATTTTACAATATCCTGACTGGGAAATATATCACTGTTCCTTCATTGTCACTGGATCTAAATCCTGGAATGTGCTGCCCAGCAGCTCTGCGAGAGTACCTTCACCAGAAAAACTGCAGTGGTTCAAAAGGCCATTCACTGTCATCTCCTCAAGGGCAAGTAAGGATGGGGAATAAACGTGGGACTTGCTGCCACTACCCTGGTACCAGAAATAAATATAAAAGAAACGATGGAAACATTTCATTCAAAGCAAATTCAAAATCTTCCTTTATTTTACACTCATTCAAGGGATGTGGACTTTGCAGGCTGAGCCAGCATTTAATTACCCATCCTTTGTTGCCCTTAAGGAGGCAGTAGTGAGCTGCCTTCTTGAACCGCTGTAATCCTTGGGGTGTGGGTACACCCACAGTGCTGTTATGAATGGATTTCCAGGATTTTGACCTAGCGACAGTGAAGGAACAGTGATATATTTCTAAGTTAGGGTGATCTGTGGCTTGGAGGGCAACTTTCAGGTAGTGGTGTTCCCTGTGCTTTTGCTGCCCTTGTCCTTCTAGCTGGCAGAGGTGGTGGGCTTGGAAGGTGCTGTCTAAGGAGTCTTGGTCAGTTGCTGCAGTGCATCCTGTATATGGTACAAACTGCTGCTATTGTGCATCAGTGGTGGAGTGAGTGAATGGTTGTGGATGGGTGCCTATCGAGCAGGCTGCTATGGCCTGTATGGTGCCGAACTTCCTGAGTGTTTTTGAAGATGCAACTCTCCCAGGCAAGTGGAGAGTGTTCCATCACACTCCTGACTTGAGCCTTGTAGATGGTGGACAGGTTCTGGGGAGTTAGGAGGTGAGTTATTCACTGCAGAATTCCTAGCTTCTGACCAGCTCTTGCAGCCACATTGTGTATATGGCTGCTCCAGTTCAGTTTTCTTAAACAACAACAGAGCTTTTTAAGAAATAACTGTGAGAGGGAAGAGCTAAGTGCCTTACTGTGCTGAATCCAGGTAATGTAAAGACTAATCCGAGAACTGAAATGCTGGCGATGAATTCTGACACAAGTGGCAGAGTACTCCTGGAAATACAGTCAAACATTGAATTAACTTTAAGACATTTTGGTCATGTGCCTGTCTTTAGACAGATCTGTTCCCTTCCCATTCTCAGTACTGGGCATTACGTCATTATACATCCTCAATTAACTTAAATAATATCAGAAGCCAACCATATTGTTACGAGTTTGGAGTCACATATAAGCCATCCCAACTAATTTCTTTTGTTGAAGGTTATTAGTAAACCAGGTGGGGTTTTAGACCACACAAGAACATCAGTTACTCCTATTGATTGCATTTATTGATATCCTCATTCCATTTGAACCTGATTAAAATTCACAGTGTGCTATAGCTGAAGTCTGAACCAAAGTACTAAATGGATTATTATCCAAGGTTCTAGCTCAACAGGTCCAGAATATATACATTCCACTGTCAAACATGTCTACTTATGCACAGGCAGAGAGTATGAGGTATTAAATGTGGAATTTATTGCTCTCATTTCTCTGTGAATATTCTGACCACAATTAAAGTAGCCAGAAACCAGGTGGTCCTAGAAGAAAGAAAAGGAGGTTTTGCATTTCCATAGTTCCTTTCTTGTTTATTTTATAACTTTCCAAAGTGTTCTATGACCAAAGAAGTGTATTCATTGTTGTGGTTAGGTTGGAGAGGAGATCAACACCTGCTGAGAAAGCCACTCTGAAGAACTCCTTGGTCATAATTCTGTGCTTGATGTGAACATCCTTGCCTTCATCCCAACCATCTCACCTGTACCTCAACCCAACAAGAGGCTAAAAATGCCTTTTGGTTAAGAAGACTGCTGTACCTTACCTAAAATCATTCACTCCAACTCTATGTATAAATAAGGCCTAATATTATAAGTAGAACATCGGTTCAGTTTGTTAGAATGTGGCTGTTAGATATTAAGCCACTTCTTTAGCATTGTAACATTTAAGAGAAGTTTGGATAGGTGCATGGATGGGAGGGGTTTGGAGGGATATGGTCCGGGTGCAGGTAGATGGGACTAGACAGACTAGATGGGCCGAAGGGCCTGTTTCTGTGCTCTGACTCTAAAACTATAAGGGAGGTTTTGTCTTTAAATATTGCACTATTTTTAAAAAGATTATCCTTAACATTACTCCCTTCAGACTAAAATGACTGAAATACGTCCACTGCCATTAAAAGCAAAGAGGAAGAAAGTGACGCGGGTGACTGTGAACAGCTCCATCTGTAATCAGCCCAAACTGAAGGATTTCCTGAAATGAACCAAAACTGATTCCCAAATTTCAGGGATACAAGGCAATTGGATGAAATAGAACTGAAATGAGTGCCTGGATAACAAATCTTGTACCGACGGCTGTGGTCTGTTAGTGTTGGTAGCACTAACTGCCCCTTCCTGGAAGAGTGCAGCTGGCCTGTACAGTGTGTCACAGCAGGAGCTGTAGTGCATACAATATGACAAATTATCAAAGACACTGATCCCAAAAGCAGAAATGCTTTTCTTGTTCACCAGAGCAATTGAATTATTTCAACAGTAGGGACCCCACTGATGCTGCCTCAGACTTTGAATTACAGAGAGAAGGAGGCAGTGTGATATTATGTAAAACTACCACAGTCAGGAGTTGGAGGTAATGAAAGGATGGGGAAAACTTCAAAGGAAGTTAACTCCCGTATTGTGGGTAGTGGCAGATATCCCTGACTTCACCTCCTCAAGCCGGGAGACCACAACATCTCACCCACCCAGCCTCAGAGTAAAATATTTCCAAGTCACAGATAGTATGAATTAGTTGCAGAGAGAATCTCCGCTCCATTGAACCTACTTTAACACTGTCAAGCATCATCTACTCCACCATTTTCCTGTTTCCATCATTAGACATCCTTCTCTAAATGTACTTGACATTTTAGCAACAAATTGGGTTAGGTCCACACAACTTTAGGAACTAAGTAAGAATTACCAAACCCCATTCTGTTAATATCTTGTACTCAGCTCTACTATATTACACTCATGCTGCTGCCAGTTAGATGAGGCTTTCATCTCAATTCTAGGCTGGATTTGCAGTTGAACGAATTATCACTCAGGTGTTTCTTTTGCCTCTGGACTACATTAACCTGGGTATTCAGGTTACTCCCAGAACTGCCCCAATTATCCTTCTCATATGACCTTAGACAGCACTATGCACTGAAAAAGGTGAAGGAGTGACACACTCAAACTGAACTCTTCAAATTCCTTTTGTTGACTATAAAGTTGATAATTTTTTGAACACAGTTTTATGCCTTGATATTTTCACAGCCTTGTAGTTGACTTTGTGTTGATATACAATCTCCCATCAGTTACTGTGGGAGTCCTTGCTGATATAGGAGTTTGAATTGTTGGATATTTTAATACAGTGTCACAGCAGAACCACCAGTTCTTATGATGCACAGTGATCTGCTTAATCAAGCAGGGGTCTTGTCATGTACATGTATGTTCATAGGTACCTTTGTATTTGATCTTGCAGCCATTTTTAAAGCCCTTTAACAAAGTCAAAAGGAGATTTTGTTCAAAATCTACAAAAGATCTTCATTTGTTCTTGCTCTCTATTTTCTTAAATGTGACAGTCAATGGCATTGAGGAAACGTGCTGGTATTGGTGATGTGATGATCTACGGAAACAAACCAAGCATTTTTGCCAAAAGCCGATTACTCCAGGGAGGTTCAACTATCTTTCAACTGTTGACTTCAATTGTTCTTTCAACCAACTTTAAGCATTGCTGGGTATTTATAAAACATCACAAGATTCAAATGAAGTTCTTCACCACTGTTAATTTTATCAGAGTTTTTCAAAAGCCATCCCCTGATCTTGAAAATGTTTAGTTTAATTGAATTCCAGAGACTGAACTGAAACCTAGTTGATAGAAAGCCTGTACAACTCTAAATATTTGTATTTCAATATAAAAAGAGCATTTATCCAAAAAGCAGTTGGGAAATAAGTATCTACCTGCTTACTAACCATGAATTGTTTCTGAAATGTTCCATTAATGTCACAATGGGAAACCAAAGGCCCTTGTCCCTCCCATTGGGAACATGATGAGTTTACTATTGTTTTTAATGGGTCTAAATTTATCTGTTCTGTAATTATTGCAAGACTGAATTCACCCCTCTCCCTGCTAATTTTACATTTGGGCAGGAAAGTTTTTAGAATATTTTACTTCTGTGTGGAATCGATCAAGCTATCAGCCTGGATTCTTCTTCCAGCTTGGGACATCCCATCTGTCAGGATGATGGTGACCAGTGAACTGGACATCTCCAGGGCCCCTGCTGCCTTAAGAATTCAGGAGTGCCATTCTGAGTATTTCAGAGGAACCTAATAGATCATTGCAAATCAAAGATTGCTTTCTGTTCCTACAATCTTGGCTTAAAGTATAGAATAATGAGGCTATTCAGTCCATTGTTCCTGTACCAGTCACTGTTTACTGTCTCCCTCTGACTGGAGAAATAGCAAGCTGAATAAGGTGCCACCCTTTGGAACAAGCGATGCCCTTTCCTTTGCAACTTTTTTTAATAGTCTTACATTTCAATAATTCATTCCTTAAATCCAGAGCTATTGTGGTTAGAAAGGTTAGACATTTATCAAGATTTTGTTACAACAAAAGTCTGACACAATGAGTTTTAAATTGGCTTGTTTGGAAAATCTGCTTTGAGTAATTCAAATGTTGAAAATGATTAATGTTGAGAATCTCCTGATATCTTGCAGCAGATCTTGGCAAGACTTTGTGTGTCATTTTGCTGAGCAAAACCTTTCTATTTTGGATTATAATTGTACTGAGCTTTCAATGGTGCAGTTTTGGGCTCTGAAATTCCAGGAAGATCAGGTTGAATTTGGTGGATTAGGATACGTTTCTCTCCACCAGTTCTTTGCTTTGTTTGAAAAATAGTGATGAATTTTTTATATTGGTTTGTGTATTTGCCCCCAAGATCTTTCCAGGAAACAGCTTTCTTGTTTTGATAATGACATGATAGTAAAAAAAATAAGCAAGACTGGTGCACGTTCAAAAACTGGGCCATTGACACTACACAGCATCTTTGTGTTTACCCAAGCAAAACTAGAATCTCCTAAATATTTCTTGCATATGAAAATCTGTTGATAAGCAAGAAAGAAGGTGTTTGGACACATTTCATGTACTGAATGTTCCAGTTGAGTGAAAGCTTCAGTTGGATTTAATCCATTATTTCAAAAAGATTGCAATTGTTATTTACTGTGGCCTGGGAAGGGTTAAGTTGTAGAAGGGACAATGTATGAAATTAATGCAGTTTTTAATCCCTAGCGTTGCAATACAGTGTCAAATTTAACTTCACGGCAGTTATTACAACCTTGCACCACTGCACGTCAGATATTTAGCTTTTTTTTTTACGCACTCTGGCCCCTTTATCCTAACTCTAATTGCACGAGTTTTGTGCCTCTTTATGGAAGCTGAATGTATCTTTGTTCATGTCAGAGATGAACCCAGTCTGTGTGCAATTGTTGCTTAAAAGATGAATAGTATGTTTTATCTTTCTGGGGCATAGATCCATTGGGCTATGTATGCTTGTTGTAAACTACCTGACCTCAATAAATATTTTCTGTATGGAATTTTTTGTTCTTGTTTTCACTTCAAATAACTGGAGAGCAATCATTCAGTGTGACTACCTGTGCACCTTTTGTCTACCTGTTACAATCATAACACTCCCACTTATCTGACAATCCTACTTTAAAATGAATTAAACCTGAGCCCATGTCCCAAGGATCTTTGTAGGAGTGTAATCTGAAAAACTGATTACAACAAGGATTGCCTTATAAGGCAAGAGCAAGAGATGTTTTAAGGAATGGAGATCGAGAGGTAACAAGAGAACTATATAGACAGATAAAGGCACAAGAAAGTAGGAGCAGGAGATGACTGCCTGTCATCTGTTAAGTCTGCCCCCACCCCCACCCCCAATTCAATATGGTCATGGCTTATCTGCCCCATGTCTCCTCCAAGCCAGCCTTAATTTCAAAAAAAAATCATCTACCTCCACTTTAAATCCTTTTGATGATCTAGCCTCCAGAACTCCCTGGGGTAAAGAATTCCAGAGATTCACTACCTTCTGTAGGAAGAAATTTCTATGTACCTCCCCTTTAAATGGCTGGCCATTTGTCTTGTAACTATGTCCCCTTGATCAAGGCTCTCCCACTAATGAAAACATCTCAGCATCCACCCTTATCAAGCCAACTTAGGATCTTGTATGTTTCAATAAGATCACTTCTCAATCCTCTAAACACCCTAGTGTCGCTTGATAGGACAATCCTCTTATCCCAGAAATTAGCCTCATGAATTTCCTTTAGACTGCCTCCAATGCTGTTCAAGGTCAAAGTTGAGTTTATTGCCATATGCACAAGTCAATGTACGCACAGGTGCAATGAAAAACTTGCTTGTAGCAGCATCACAGGCACATGGTGTCAGATAGTCAACATTCACAAGAACAGAAACAATTTTTACAAGAAAGAACACTACACACAAAAAAGTCAATTTACTGCAAAGTGGTCATGGTGTTACTATACTGAGATAGTGTTTAGGGTTGTGCAGGTTGGTTGAAGGGGAGTAGCTGTTCTTCAACTTTGTGGTGGGACTTTAAGCTTCTGTACCTCCTGCCCCTTGGTAGCTGCGAGAAGATGGCATAATCTGGAGAGTGAGGATCTTTGACAGTGGATACTATATCCTTTCTTGGGTATGGGGACCAAACCTGTGAGAACTTGAAAGCAATTAATGATGCAATTCTTGGGATGCAAGGCAGAAGCAGCTTTCAATTCAAGGTGCACAGGGAACAGCACTCTACAGTTCAATGTGAACCTTTACAATTTGCTTTACCTTCTGAAGTACTTCCCAAAGTGTATGTATACCTTTTAGCTTCCAAACTGACATTTTATAAGAGCATATATTAGGGATTGTCTTTTTAGAAGACCAAGACAGAATAGTTGGTGCACTCAAAAGCCACATGGAAAAGTCTATGTTAAAACTTAGCCAGTGAAACTTTCAGCTCCTGTAGATGAAGTTAGATTAAAGTAAATTGAGGGCTAGCTTTCAGAGTTGCACTGCAGCCTGATCGGCTTTTTTCGTTTTAAATGTCAATTTTATTTATTTGAATTTAAAATTTCCCAGCTGCTAAGGTGGGATTTTAACTTGCATTTCTGAATCAACAGCATAGAATTCTGAGTGATAGTCTAGTAACCTAAACCTCTATATCACAGACTGCATGCTGCTCCTCCCCATTTAAGATGGAGGTAAGGGAAGTCAGAAAACCAGCACCAGTTCTCATTGGTGGGTCAGAAGTGGAGACAGTAAGCAGCTTCAAATCCCTGGGTGATAACATCTCAGATGACCCATCCTGGGCCCAGCACATGGATGTAATCATGAAGGTATGCTAGCACCTTTATTTTTTAGAAGCTTAAGATTTGGCATGATACCAAATACTCTTAACAAATGTCTACAGATGCACTGTTGAAAGTATCCTGATTGGTTGCATCATGGCCTGGTACAGCAATTCCAATGCAAAGCAACACAAGAGGCTGCAGAGTTGTAAACACAGCCTGGTCCATCATGAGCACAAGTCCTCCCCACCATCTACAACATGCTGCCTCAAGAAGGTGACATCTATCATCAAGGATGCCCCCCATCCAGGTCTTGTCCTCTTCTCACAGCTACCACTGGGCAGGAGGTGCAGAAGCCTGAAATCCCACACCACCAGGTTCAGGAATAGTTACTTTGCTTCAACCATCAGGTTCTTGAACTAACTTGCATGACCCTATTCACCACCTCAGTATTGCAACACTCTGACTACTTTGCACTACAATGGACTTTTTCTTGTTTGTTCTAATTCTCCTGTAAAAATTGTGTGTAACATGTTTTTCTTGTGAATGTTGTGCATCTGATGCTCTGTGCCTGTGATCCTGCTGCAAGTAAGATTTTCATTGCACCTGTACATACATGTACCTGTGCATATGACAATACTCAATGTTTTTTGATTTGACTGTCGTGTAATTTATGTACAATTTATATTCTATGTGTCATGGATGCTGCTGCTGCAAGCAAGTTTTTCTGCTGTATTGTACCTCACCATATTTGTATACATGATAATAAATAACTCAAATTTCTTCCCCCCAAGAATGTGGAGATCAAATCATTTAATATATTCAAGGCTGAGATAGATTTATAGTTTACAATAGATTTAGGGGTTACAGAATCAGACAAGAAAATGGAGGTGAAGATCAGGTCAGCCACATCTTAAAGTCATACAGTTACACAGCACAGAAACAGGCCATTCAGTCCAACTTGTACATTCCAATGGAAATGTCTGCCTGATCTGGTCCCATTTGCCTGCATTTGAATCAGGTTTAATATCACTGTCTTGCATGACATTAAATTTGTTGTTTTGCAGCAGTAGAGTGCAAGACAAGTTACAAAATAAATAGTGCAAGGAAAGGAATAACAAGGTGTGTTCGTAGATTCATGGACCGTTCAGAAATCTGATGGAAGAGGGGAAGAAGCTGTTTCTGAATCATTGAGTGTGGGTCTTCTGTACCTCCTTCCTGATGGTAGTAATGAGAAGGCTGGTGAGGGTCTTTCATGGTTGGGAGGGTTGTGCCTATGATGAAGCTAGCTGAGTCTCCAACCTCTTGTGATCCTATGCATTGAGGACTGGTGTGTTCCTCCGTCTGCCCATTCCTGAAGTCAGTTACTTGGTCCAGCTGACATTGAGTGCAAGGCGGTTGTTGTGACACCACTCAACCAGCCAATCTATCTCACTCCCATGTATCTTCATCTATATCCCTCTAAGTCTTCCTTTTCCACGTACCCATCTAAATGTCTTTTAAACATTTTAATTGTACCACTTCTCCAGCTTCCTTTGAAAGCTCCTTCCAGATACCCACCACCCCGTGTGGGGGGGAAAGTTGCCCCTCTGGTCTCTTAACTCTCTCCCTCCCCCCACCTTAAATTCATGACCTCTATTTGTGGACCCTTGCCCCAAGAAAAAGGCTGATCAGCTACCTGATCTATACCCATCATGACCTTATAATACCTCTAAGTTCATCCCTCAGCAACCTATGCTCAAGGGATAAAGGAGAATCAGATTTATTATCACTGACATATGTCATGAAATTCATTGTTCTGTGGCAACAGTACAGTGGAAGACCATAAAGACATAAAAGTTACTATAAGTTACAAAAGTAGATAGTGCAAAGGAGGAATAATGAGGTAGTGTTCACGGACAACTCAGAAATTTGATGGCAGAGGGGAAGAAGCTGTTCCTGAAATGTCAAGTGTGGGTCTTCAGGCTCCTGTACCTCCTCCCCAAATGTAGTAACATGAAGGAATGCCCAGGTAGTGAGGGTCTGTAATGATGGTGTCTTCTTGAGGCACTGCCTACTGAGAATGTCCTCAATGGCAGGAAGGATTGTTCCCATGATGGGGCTGGCTGAGTCTACAATCCTCTGCAGCCTCCTTCGATCCTACACATTGGAGCCTCCATACCAGGCAGTAATGCAACCAGTCAGAATCCTCTTCCCCCATACATCTGTAGAAATTTGCAAGTGTCTTTGGTGACACACCAAATCTCCTCAAACTTCTAATGAAGGAGAGCCACTGGCATGCCTTCTTTGTGATTACATTAGTGTGTTGGTCCCAAGATAGATCCTCAGATGTTGACACCCAGAAACTTGAAGCTGCTCACCCTTTCCACCACTGACCTCTTAATAAAGACTGATAATGTTCTCCTGACTTCCCCTTCCTGAAGTCCACCATCAGTTCCTTGGTCTTGCTGATGTTGAGTGCGTGGTTGTTGTTGTGACACCACTCAACCAGCCAATCTCACTCCTGTACACCTCCTCATCACCATTTGATATTCTGCCAACAGTGATGCCAATGGCAAATTCATAGATTGTGTTTGAGCTGTGCCCAGCCACAGTCATGAGTGTAGAGCAGAGCAGTGGGCTAAGCACGCATCCTTGAGGTGCACCTGTGTGGAATGTCAGCAAGGAGATGTTACTACCAGTCCACACTTACTATGGCCTCCTGATAAGGAAGTTGAGAAAAACCCCTGCCTATCTAGTCTCTCCTTTTAAGTGAAGCCCTTTAGTCCTGGTAATATTCTTGTAAATCTTTTCTGCACCCACTCCAGCTGAATGACATCCTTCCAATAACTGGGCAACCAGAACTGCACACAATACTCCAAATGTGTGGTATCACCAACATCTTGTATAGCTGCAACAAGACATTCCAAACTCCTGCATTCAATGCCCTGACCAATGATGACAAGCCTTCACCACCTTATCTACCCATTTCATGACTTTAAGGAAATTATGGACTTGTGCCCTTAATCTCTGTTCTACAACACTTACCAGGGCCTTACCGATAATTGATCTGGTTCAAGACAAGATATCTTTTAGTCACATGTACATCAAAACAGCAAAATGCATCTTTTTTTTGTGTAGAGTGTTCTGGCAACAGCCCAGAAGTGTCACTATGCTTCTGGCACCAACATACCACGAGGAAACAAGAGCACCCAGAGGAAGCCCACACAGATACAGGGAGAATATATAAGCTCCTTACAGACAGTGGCCAGAATTGAACACCTTGCACTTGTCCAAGTTAAATTCCATCTGCAAGAGAATGAGAAGCATAGGTAAGAGTCTATTTATAAGACTGAAATGCATAGATAGACAGCTGGTATCTTTATTCCCAAGGGAGGGGGGTGCCTAATACCAGAAGACATGCATTTAAGGTGAGTGGGCAAGTTCAAAGGAGATGTGCAGGATAAGCTTTTTCTGAAAAAGTGGCGAGTGCCTGGAATGTGCTTCTAGGGGTGGTGGTGGAGGCAGATATGATAGAACATTACAGCACAGTACAGGCCCTTCAGCCCACAATGTTGTGCCGACATTTTATCCTGCTCCATGATCTATCTAACCCTTCCCTCCCACATAGCCACATGAATGATAGAAAAATGGAAGGCTATTGGAGTTTTTTAAATGTCCCTAATGTATCTGCTGCCACTGTCTATCAGCAGTGCATTCCACTAAATAAAACTTACCTGACATTCCCCCTATATATCCAATCACCTTAAAATTATGTCCCTTCATGTTAGCCATTTTCACCCTGAGGAAAGTCTGACTGTCCACTCAATCTATGCCTCTTATCTTGTACACCTCTATCAAGTCACCACTCCTCCTC
>JARFYF010000094.1:9096637-9108405 GCA_030265395.1 Rhina ancylostomus | reverse complement strand
AGTCTGAGCCTTGCACAAACTGGTGATGTGCTTGAATAAAGAACTTCCACCACACCAGAGTAGGGCGTCCTGATTTTCGTGGAGCATGTCATGATGTGTGCAGGGACTGAGCAGATGTTGTCCGATAGTTCATCCCTCCTCCATCCCCAGCGCTGACACCATCTCCACACTGGTTGATTGTTCAGGGCATCATTGAATCTCGGGCACCTTGTCTGGGATCATGAGGGTGTTTTTAATGAGGGAGATTCCAGCACTAGGAAAACACATTTATCCAGATGAGCGAGAATAATCCAGTAGGGAATATGGGAGAATCTTCCTGCCCAGGGAGCAGTTTGTATGTAGAATCCAAGTGAATAATCTGGATGTGTTTAAGGGAAAAGGAATCGAGGGGTAGCTGATTGTGGAAGAGAGCTGGGAGAAGCACTGTGTGGGGTACGGATCAGTTGGGTCAATCAGCAGGACATTCAGTCTCGTTCTGTACCATCTGGGGATCTGGGCACCATGGGTTTTGGCTTTAGGGAGTGGGAGGAAGACAGTCGGATAACATTGTGTGTGTGGGAACATTGGTATTTCCCCACTTACCACTTGGAGTCCTTTCTCAATTCCCAACCCAGCACTGAGCCGGCATGTGACCTGCCTGATTGGTGTGGCTCCAAGGAAGTCCGGGAATGTGACACCTCGAGATTCACCGGCTAGTAGGATTCCTCAACCGATCTGCAATGTCTTGATAGCTCTCCAATGTGATGTGAATATTAGAACAACACACAAAGTGCTGGAGGAACTCAGTGGGTCAGGCAGCATCTGTAGAGGGGAATGGACAGTCAACATTTTGGGTCAAGATCCTTCATCTAGCCTAGGTGAAGGGTCTCAACCTGAAATATCGAGTTTCCCTCCACAGATGCTGCCTGACCCGCTGAGTTCCTCCAGCACTTTGTGTGTTGATCCAGATTCCAGCATCTGCAGTCTCTTGTGTCTCTAAATACTAAGTAGCTCTAAAATTTTATGGAGATCAAGGTCTTTCCAGAAGGATTTTGTCACTCACCTGCTTCAGGCGAAGTCTTCCCTTTCTTAATAGACTCTTCCAGTTCCAGAACTGGTCCAGAGTGAAGGAAAGCTTATGTACCATCGCTCAAACCAAGCATCAGTGGATCAAATCTTACCTGGCCCAACATGCCAAGCATGTGGTAGAGAAGTATGGCCAGCTTTGAAATGTTTTTCTTGCACCTTGGCTGCAACTCTTCATTCTGTCCTTTGCAACCATTCTGTATAACTTTCTCCTGAATCATTGGTTTCTCCACAACAAACCACAGTTTTTGTCTGATGTTCCTTTCTGTTATCCTGACACCAGGGTTTGAGAACACTTTTTCTCCTTTTTCACCCAAGTTTTCTGTTTAACTAAGAAGGAAAGAATTTGCAATTAGAAAGCACCCTTAATATCCTCGGAATCTCCCAGAGCACAACACACACCTACAGAAGTTTATAATGTGTGCAAATACCTTGGTCTTCATATAATTTTTATTATGTAAGATATATGATAAATAATTTAAGTTGATTTTTATATTTTCCTATTTTTTGCTGCAGTGCAATTGTGTACATATATATAAAAAATACTTGAAAATGGAGGCAGCTGACTAAATTGTTTTATCTGAAGGTGTATAGTTATGTGACCTGGCTGTTGTTTCACACTGTACTGGTTATTTTGAATTTATATATGTAGCAGTTCATATTAAGTAGAGCTAGTTTTTCCTGTGATTCTCCTAATTTATGCAGTGCAGCTTTACAAAATGTTCAGTAGAATTTAGAACTCGGTTATCCAATTGGCTCATTTGTTTGGCAAAATCTCTGTGCTCTTTTCCTGTTGAGCAATTTTTTCCACTCCCCTTCGGAGTGAAATGTTAATTAAATAGGCACAGTTCACTTTTGAGACCAGGCGTGGTAAAGTTTGATTTGTAGATTGCTAGAGTTCAAAGAACAATGTCTTATCAGGCCACATTAATAGCATTTGCAGAACAAGCCCTGTAATTATTGGCAGGGTAAACAAGTACTAATTCTAAACACACAATTTTGTTGTTGAAAGTGTACATATGTTAAATTCAGCTCTGTAAAAATCTTAATATTGAATGCAGAGTATAACAGATGGGTTGAATTCAAATTTAACAATGAGCCGATCCCCCAAATTCTAAGCCTGTAAGGATTCAGGATAAATTCAATATAGGTAAATTCATTTTGTTTTAGCAAATTTACCAGGGAATGGAAAACACAAAGTGACCTCTTTCTCTTTAAGCATTTCACAGATGCAGCCAACGCAAATCTGATTTAGCCATGAGCAAGACTGAAATGTGTGGAGAAATACACTTGAACAAAAGGCATCTGATTATCTCATTTATCTCTAATACTATTCATGAATTTTACAAAGGCCTGATGTAGCATTATTTAACATAGAACATAGATTATGTCAACTCTGAATGTAAACCAATAGATATTTAGGTATACATTAAATGCAGTCTTCTTAATATCACATTTAATTTCTAGTGGAATTTTCCATTTGGTTTGAAATTGTGAGCAATCTGGAATACCACTTTTACTTCTAGAAGGATGGAGTAAGAATCGGTGTGAACCAGTTTTAAAGACAATATCCAGTTCTCCGAATTACCCAGATTTGTCTGAAACAAATATGAAGTGGTCAATGAATGCTTAATGCGGGTAAAAGGGTACACTAAAAACAAATCTGCTGTATCAATCTCTGTTTGTGATACATTACAAAACAGATTCATACTATTTGAATGCCATCAAATTTAGGTAGAAAGAATGGCTGCTATATATATATTTCATACTAGATTCAAATACTTTTTAAAAACATAAAATTATTTTGCACAGGATGAAATGTTCTCAGTTTCGTGACTGAGCACATTTAATAGATTCAATGAATTATTTAATGCTTTTCAATTTTTAATTATATAAATCATTTTAATGTTTTGTAATGTTTCTTGTATTTAGAGCCATTTAAAATTGTTAAAGGCTTGGCAGGCTCTAATGGAAGGCAAGGCTTTTCCCCCAGCCTTGCCTCCTGTCAAAAGCTCTCAGTGCATTCTGGGGCAGGACCCCAGGTATGTTTTCAGAGGTCTATTTGTCATACCTCCCAGGTGATGAAGGTCATCTTGTTCTGTAATCTATATCAATTCCAGGTAAATGTGGGTGGGTGGGGATAGCTGGCAAGGAGCCCAGGTGGTAGGTGTGTATGTAGCCTAGTTTAGGACAGTAATTTTGCCTTTGAAACATATGATTTAATGCTTTTCTTAATTGAACCTTGCCCAGGCAATCATTGATGTGGTTTACAGTAAAATTCAGATTATCAGCTATCCAATTATTTGAATATTCAGATGGTTCAGCAACTGGCACTTAGGGTGCTGATTCCTGCACTTCCTTTAAACTCCATGGTGCCCTGGTTCAACCAGTTCTGTTTCACTCACTCCCTAGAAACCCATCAGTTTTGTTTCCCATGCTCCCTTGAAACTTACAAAGTTCACTGAAAAATTTATTATTCTACTGAGTAACATCTTTTAAAAAACTGTGACTTAAAAGTGAGTATTATTAATGGAATAGTATTATTAAGGGAATATTAATGGAATAGTACAGAAAATCTGCTGGCACCACCAAGGTGCCAAACATGCCAGACTAACAGATTTGGATTTCCAGAGGCTGGAGCATAATGTGGCAACTTGGCCTCAGGTGGTGCATCCTGAGGCCCCAGCCTGGATCTCCCTAAAGATCTATTGGCAGCCTGCTAGGATCTGATGATCATAGACATTTTAAAAACAGTTCTAAAAGATTCAAATTTTTAATACAGTTAGAATGGAAAAGAAGAAAATAATTAACAAACTTTAAATATAACATGGAAAGAAACTAGATCCAGATGCTTACACACTTAATGCCAAAGTAGTTTAACACTTGCAACAGCACTTGCAAACCAGCCCATGGATATATTGAGGCCCTGATGAAGTGCAATCTGTCCCACTTTACCCAGAATTAGTCACAATGGCTCAGGAGTCTTAAGTCCTCCCTCCCACATTCTCTTTCTGCTCATCTGTACTCTCTATACTTATTGCCACATTTTATCAGGCATGAACAAAAGGATTATTACCTTTTGAGATCCTGTTTTCTAATCTCTTAAAATGTGCCTGAAGAATGTCACTTATTTTCTCATTGGCGCCAATGTGTCTACAACATCTGACCATTCATCCAACCCTTTCAGAATATTCTGCAGCCATTCGTCGATGACCTTAACCCAGGAACCAAAGAGGCAAAACCTGAGGACTACAGACCAGTCAGACATTTACCAGTGAATTTGTTTATACTGGAATTTAATACTAAGTGGTGGAAGAAAATATAATTTTAAAAATAGCTCTTTGAAATCCACGATAAACCCTGGTTAACTAGCCTGACATGATTACTTAAAGTGGTAAAGGGAAGAGTAGACAAGGATGAGATGAAATAGGAGGAGAACGGTGCAGAGCATAACAGGTTACAATGTAGTGGACTGAATAGTCTGTTTCTCTGGTAATTGTACCTGAATTGATCACAAATCCAGTCGTGAAACTGTGTGTAGCTTCTGCTGTGCTAGTTGGTATATCAGCCAAATGGAGGGAAAAAAGATTGAGGAGAAAGCACAGCTTTTTATTGAGTCACTCATCAAGTGAATTATGATGACATCAGTTACTGGAATCTCTTTCAAATAAGGGGTAGTCAGGATGTGGTAGAGGAAGTCAGATCAAAAATATTAAGTTGTCTTTTTTTTGCCATCCTGCTTGTTGGATGATACAAAGGGAGTTTCTTAGTGTTTGTCACAATCAGTTTCTATTAAGTTAGTCTATAACAGAACTAGAAGAAAATGAGGAAGTTTTGATTATAATTTGCACACAGTAAGATGCAAAAAAAATGACTGTGATAAAGACTAATCACAGAGTGATCTACTGTCGTTGGTCCTATGTGGATAAGTATTATCACTGGGGAGTATTCCCTTACTCTTCAAAATGGATATAATATTTCCAATGATGCATAGCACTGCACTGCTCTATCATTCTGGACTCTGATCAAAAGCATGGATGCAAGTGAATTCAGGGAGTCTTTTCCAGGGAGGACAACAAAGGAATTAAGGTATTAGTTTATTATTATCACTTGTACCGAGGTACAGTAAAGAACTTGTCTTGCATACGGATCGTACATTGTTCATTACACAGTGCAGTTACATTGAGTTTAGTACAGGGTACAATAACAGTACAAAGTGTCACAGCTACAGAGAAAGTGCAGTGCATTGAGGTGCAAGGTCACAACAAGGTAGATTGTGAAGTCATGGGCCAACTCATTGTATAAGGGAACCGGTCAATAGTCGTTGTGAATATCAGAATGGGTGGAGAGTGATACAAGGCTGCGGTCAGAGTTGATGGATGTAGCAAGGCCACGGGAAATGACAAAACCTAGGGTACTTCTCAAGAATATGGATGGGGAGTTTTAGATAGAGGGAGCAATAAAAGAATTTGTGTTTAACATACAACTTAAAGTACTTTAATTCTTAAATATTTAATTATGAGAAAGATTATGTTACTTAAAATAGACCAGAGTGGATGGTGATGAGATTTTCCATTTAAACAAGGACAAAAATTGCATATTTCTGCCTCTAATTTCAAAACTACATTTCAGTTACTGGAAATTGCCCTTTCAAAACAACCTTGAACAATTGGGAAGAGCAGAAGCAGATTCTGGAGGGTGGTGCAGAGCGAGACATGTTGTATAACAACATTACTATCATGCAGTGGCATTTTAATCATTCAATATTCTTCATAAACTTTAACACATAAGACCTCTGCTATCTACNNNNTTCTGTTCTGCGCAAAGCCACAATCAGCAGCCAGTCCTGTGGACCTAATTTAGCAAATCTTCAAATCTGAAATTATACTGTTTCATGTTGAAGTTGGTTCATGGTCTCATCTCTCTATCTGTAACTGTCTCCAGCCCTTCTTCACTCTTAACTGTAGCTGTCCATGCCTTCAGCCATCCACTCTAAAAGTCACTCTGTTTTACCCATTACCATTCCTCCTTTAGGACCTCCAAAACCAAACTTTCAGTTGCCTTTATTAATTTTGCTCCTTTGCTTCATGTTTTATTTCAAGCACCCTTCTATGAAGTGCCTAGTAAATAGTTTCCTACATTGAAGGTGTTCTATAAATGTAAGTTAATGCAGATGTGTATATTCTTTCCATTAATTAAAGGAAAAAGCATCAGCCTGTGTGAGTTGCATGATGCTCTGATGCAGAGCTAGGTAAAATAAATAAATAGATAAATGTGTTTTTGTGTGTGTGTGTATGTATGTGTGTGTGTGTGTATATATATATATATATATATATATATGAAAATTGATCACTCAAGCTCTTCCTGCAAGCATTGGCCTTGCTATCCCCAGCTAAATTTGGGGATTATGTTCACTCACGATGGTGTCAGGTTTTCCTGGTCACATGCAGACACAGTATTTAATACTGGAGCCCTACAGACCATCAGTGCTTTACTGTTCGCTTCATAGTTTCCACAGTGAAGATTGACACAGTAGAGAAATCTACATAACACTTAAGTTGGTTGTCAAGTTTTGTTAGGAAGAGAAATTTAAGGGTTCTTGTTTAATCAACATGTTTTTGGTTCTCTTAGCTACCAGGGAACTAAAGGATTTCTTTGCAAAGGCCCGCAATGGATCTATTCGTGTTATGAAGGTCATAATCAGAGATGGTGAGTTCCACTTGTTTTGTTTTGCTTTGAAACTTGCTATATTTTGACCAAACATTCAACTGTAATTAAACATGAGAATGTGCGTATAACTGTGTAGAAAATATGCACAGCTGCTATATTTATATAGATTGGGATGTTGCATACCAAGTACAGTAAGCAGGCTAAGCATGTTGAAGTTAAAAAAGAAGCTACTGTCTGCTTAACTAGCAGACTTAGCTAGATCTATTTAAGAGCAACTTTTTAAGTATTAAATGTAATTTTTTAAAAAATGCTTCTCTTATTTATTGAATGTCAGAACATCTGGTTATTTTATGACACCAGTCTGTTTCTCATCCTTGCTGCTCTAGTGGAAAACAAAACAGAAATATAAAATATCTGCATGATCATTTATTCCAAAATTAAATTCTGTTTGAAGATTAGAACATTTCTTTATTAATAGAATTTGTTGGGAGAATGTTCTTTTACCGAGGAGGTATGTGTTAATATCTAGCAGAGATACTTGAAGTTAAAGTCCTTTCTATTGAATCTGCTTTGTTTTCAAACACATAAAATATGTTTAAGCACCATCACCCACAGTAAATTACAGATCACACAATGATACTGAAAGAATGAAAAAGTCTTGCATCCCTTTCGGAGCATCCTAAAATACTTAATGGTCTGTGAAGTACATTTAAGTTTGGACACTATTGTGATTTTAGAAATACCTCGGCCAATTTGTGCACAAGAAGGTCCAGCAAGCTTCAGTGTTATAATGAATGACCAGATAATCTTTTTTTACAGAAATGTTGAGGGATAAGCGTAGGCCAGGATGCTGAGGATTGTTCCTGCTCTTCTTCAAAATAGTGCTTATGAGATCATTTATTTCACCTGAGAGAATACACCTCATTTTAAAATAGTCTGCAAAATGGCATCTTGAACAATGCAGCAATTTATCAGTATAGCAGTTGAGCATCAGCTTAGTTTTTTGTGTACTGTTGTGGAGTGAGATGTAAATCGATAACCTTTTGACTTATACTAGAATGCTACCAACTGAACATGGCTGTCATATAGTCACAACTAAACTCGAAAGGTAAACAAATAATTAGTTGTGCATAGGATGGTTGATGTGGTGAACAGGAATACTACATTGTTGCAAAAAGTTGATACCACTTTGGGATCTAGGTTGTTAAATATGGTGTAAGATCTAATGTATCTGGAATCATGATATTGCTTGGTAGAAAAACCTGATGGAAGGTCATCTTTTGTTGGTTAGAGAAACAAAAACCCCATAGCCAGTGTAGCAAATAGTGTAACCTATTTATCAGTGTTGCCCAATGAAGAAATCATATATGAATTTGTGATTCCTCATGTGCTCTGTTTTGTGCTTGATATCTAAACAGCTTGCTACTAACCACTAACATTTAATACTTCTTTCCCACCCATGCCCACCCTAACCCCAATATCTAGCCACAAGGTGTGAAATTGGAACATTGCTTGCTCTTAGTCATGTGTGCCATTCCCTGGAGGCTGATTAGTGTGTTATTTGAAGATGCCTGAAACCATTCACCAGTATAATTATCACTTGAGAGAGAAGTTTGTAATAGTGTGGGATGAGGTTGAGGAAGATGCATACATTTAAAATGTGTCTTTCTGTAAAGTTACTCATCCTCTGTTCAATTATTTTGACTTTGTCAGATATTTGAATGATATTGGTAGATGATCTGGATTGTTAATGTGTTTTTGAATTTGAAGAGATAGCCTTTCTGTTAGTTAACACCAAGCTTGTTGCCACAA
The DNA here is from genome assembly GCA_030265395.1 of Rhina ancylostomus. Lineage (NCBI taxonomy): Eukaryota > Metazoa > Chordata > Chondrichthyes > Rhinopristiformes > Rhinidae > Rhina > Rhina ancylostomus. Next base: position 9,099,858 of record JARFYF010000094.1, on the reverse strand, counting down.
TACAAAGAAAAACAGATTAAAAATAGCAGGTGTTTTGTTGGAATTTTGTATATGATGTACGAGCTGTATGAAGCAACTCAGGATTTAGAGGAGTCAATACTGAACAAGCAGTGATGTCAGGTGACTAGAGTGGCATGATGTGACTTGTCACCTTCCTCTAGAAAGTGTTGACAGCTGCAGGCTGTGCTTAAAATAGTGTCTGCAGCTAATGGGTTTGGCCAGTCTATACTCGGAGATGGATCAACATCATGAGTTTGTTGCAGAGAATGAAAGCATGTTGCTGGTACTGAAGTAAATATTACGTTGCACACATGAAAACTATGAATTATATGTTCTCAGAAACTTTGAAATTTAAGTTTGCATGATATGTATTTGGATACATTTGTTGCTATTTTATTTACAATTCAGTCATTACAAGTCGTAATATATTTCAAAATGCACCGTTATCATATGTATTTTTACACATGATAGAATCTTGATAGGATGGATGTGGAGAATATGTCTCATGGGGATCATCAAGAAATGGGGGGTGGTCATTGTTCAAAATAAAGGATAACTTCTTTTAAGAAAGTGAAATCCATTTTATGAAAACTTTGTGGGTCTTTGGCATTCTCTTCCTCAAAGGACAGTGGAAGCAGTTTCTTTGAATGTTTTTGAGGCAGTTAAGAAAGGAATGAAATGATTCTGCAGATACTCAAGAATGAGAGGTTGAAGTTATATTCAGATTAGCCATGATCTTAATACATTGCAGAGCAGGCTTGAGGGGCTGAGTAGCCAAATCCTGCTCCTAATTTGTATGTACATTCATATTTGCTTGATCATCATGCCTTACCAAGGTTATGAAAAATGCCGCTAATTCTTAAATTGTCCATCATCTCATGTTTTGGACCATTCTGGTCTTGGCAGGTCCATCCCACCTGCAATCTCTTTGCCAACATTATGCACCTCTAGAAATCTGCTGTTGAAGGCTTTTGTGAATATCTATCAACAACTTAAACATTTACAGGTCTGTTGACTGGGGCTAGTACTGTGCATATACTGCCAGAATTTTTTTTAAATTATTCATTCACTTTGATAGCAATCCCATCATTTATTGTCTGCCTTGAACTGTTCCTGAACTGAGTAGTCAGTTAGGCAATAGTCACATTGGTGGTAATGCAAGCAGAAAGTGGTGTAAATACTCAGCAGGCAAGCAGCATCTCAGGAAGGGAAAACAGTTAACATTTTAGATTGACCTTCCATCAGAACTGAAACATTCTCTCTTCACAGATACTGGCTAATCTGTTGAATATTTATATTGTTTTTTCTTATTTTTATTTCAGATTTTAGCATTTGCAATTTTTTGGTTTTCAATCTCTTTACTCGGTCTGAAGTCACAAATGGGCCAGATTCAGCAGTTTTCATTTGTTGAATGGTGTTGTTGAACCAGAAGGTGCTTACAACAATCTGGTCATTTCATGGTTATTGTTCCTTAAGCTAGCTTTGATTTCAGATTAATTTAATTATTTAAATTTAATTTCCACATCCACTATGGTGGGATTTGAATTTGTCTCTGTAGCCAGCAATATGCTACCTTACTGCCTTCTCATCAAGGTTGTCGCTGGCTATCTAAGTTACTCCGACTTGGTTTCATGTGTGCTGCATTGATAGCTCATCTTCTGATGACTTATCCATAAACTCATTGAATCCCACAGATCTTTCTTACTTCATCTCATTGCTAATGTTCCAACCAACCTTATCCATAATCTTGCTGATGGATTTGCTCTAAATTCATCAAGCTATTTCTGATCAAATCCATTGTCACTGCTCAAAACATCCAGTCATCTGTATTGCCATGTCAAAATCAAACATCGTGGTCCATCGACAGGCCAGTCCTATCCTTTCTGATTCCTCTAAGGTTATGAGAATGGAAATATGCCTTGGGTCACCAAAACAAAATGCACAATATCTTATTGGCTGGGTACTCTATTCCATTTAAGGAATTCAGTTCCATTCAAGAGAAGTTTAGAGTACGGCATTTCATGTGTCTCAATCTAACCAGTAACTACCATTTCTCACCTTGTCTGCTCCAGATGTCTATCAAACATTCTTCCATGTTCAATACCTCTCTTCCCCAAGCTCGACCAATTATTGTTTTCATTTCTTTTACATGTGTAGTCACAACTTTGGTGGGGTGCCATAATGGTAATTGCATTTGCAGAGCTGAAACACTGCCAATAGCTTTAGAGTGAATTAATACAATGATAGATGTCACCAACATATTCAATCCAGAAATCTTAATGTGTTCAACAGTATCAACAGTGGTCTAGCCAAAGTCTGTGCTGACAAAAAAAATTTTCTTAGCATTTCTCGCTCATTTACAGACAATCGAATGCAGTCAGAACCATTTTGTCCACCTTTCACTCTTTCATCCAAAAAACGTATATAATATTCAGTTTATCTTGAATTAGTTTAAAGTTGTATGTCCACTGCCATTTTTGGAAGGTCATTAAAGGATTGTACCACATGGGAGAGGGCTGTGTGTCCCAGCAGCCATGTCAGTTTTCTGAATGAATTTAGTCCTATTTTTCTGCCTCGTTCAAATGATTAATTGTTGTTTTATCTTTGGGTAAGTTAAATGTTTTCCTAGGATTGTGTGTGTGATTTCTATATTTAAAGAACAGTCAGTTAGAGAATAATATTGCTGGATTTCTCTTTGGTCCTGGGAAATGAAGTGTGATAAAGGTTAAGAGGGAATGGCCTGTGACTTGAAAGTCAAGAAAAATAAACATTAAAATTACTTCAGAAGTACACTGCCATATTTTTAAAGGTAAACCTCGGCACCCAAAAGGTTTAATTCCAAAAAAATATTCTATCTCTAAGTATTTTGGTAGATTTTAGTATTTTAGCATTTTGTGGATCAGTTAGAATCAATCGGTGTAGAGTCATAGAGCAATACAGAATGGATACAGGCCCTTTGGCCCCACGAGTCCATGCTGAACAAGGTATACCTGAAACCTTTCTTGTATTTCAAGACAATGGCATTTAATTACCAATTCTAATTTATATCTCATGTGTTGGGCAATGGGTAGATCATTGATACCAAGATCATTAACCAAATTAGTTACTTATTCAGCCAGGCATTGTAAGTAATAGAACATTGCATAAATTCTATCTATGGAAATTACAGTGATAGAATACAAGTCAACTTTGATTCCTCAGTGCTGATAACATCTCAAAAA
>JARFYF010000094.1:9080863-9095988 GCA_030265395.1 Rhina ancylostomus | reverse complement strand
TCATTAAGAAAACTTTATTTTTGGGAAATATCATGACTGGATTTGGATTTTGAGCCGTTTCAAAATCTCTCCAGATTCAGAGGAGGGGTCAAATTACTGGAAAATGGTAAATGTGACGTTTCTAGCCATTGCAGGCCAGTTAGCTTAACCTTGGTAGTGGGGAACGTTTTAGAAGTGATTATTAGGGAAAGTGTTAATTGGCCCTTGGCAAAGTTTTGAGTTAATGAAGGAAAACCATCATGGATTTGTTTAAGGCTAAACATCTTTGGCTAAAGTGATTGAATGTTTTGATAAAATAGCAGGTAAGGGAATGTAGTATTTCATTTTGTTTCTATTGATCCAATTTCCCCACTTATTTCCTTGAAATTTATTCTCTCACATGCCCAGAAGCTCCACCATATTCTCCTATCGCCCACTTACACTAGGATTAATTTACAGTAACCAATTCATCTACCAACCATCATGACTATGCGATATGATAGGAAACTGAAGTGCCCAAAGGAAACCCTGACAGTCATAGGAAGAACATGTAAATTTCACTCCAACAGCACCAAATATCAGGATCATTCATGGGAAATGTGAGACAGCACCACTGTGCCACTTGCAGATGTCATCTATGTGCGCTTGCAGAACGCACTTGATAAATGCTACATAAAAAGCTGGTTAACAAAATGGAGACCACAGAATAGAAAGAACAGTAGATTTTGAAAAATGGCTGAGGAACAGAAAGACTAGTGGCAACTGGTTATCTGTCAGACTGGAGGATAGTGATGTTCCCCAGGGGTTAGTGCTGGGAACCACTACCTTTTTTTGATTTGCACGTGGATATGTAGGGTACAGTTTCCAAATTTGAAGCTGAAGTAATTTTTTTTGTTGGAAAGAACGAGGAGAGACAATGTCAACTTAACTCCACGGTTCTGTGAGTATACAGGAACAGAAGAACTGGTGTATATGTGCATAAATGTTTGAAAGTATGTTGGATCCTGGGATTCATTTTTAAAGGAAGAGAATACAAAGCCATTAAGGATTGTATTGAATGTTATTTAAAGGCTGTTTTTTGTGAAAGCCCTAGAAAAGGCACAGAAGATATCCACAAGAATGGCTCCAGGAATGATGGAATTTCAGGAGAAGCTGTGCTTGTTTTCCTTGGAGCAAAGAAGGGTTGAGAGGCACTATAGTGTAAAATTTTTTGATGGTTTACTCAAAAGTTTTGAAGATAGGTAAATAGAGAGGAGCTGGAGACACAAGAGACTACAGATGCTAACAATGCAGATGCAGAGAGAAGCTTTTCCTCAAGCAGATGGTTGGTTCTAGGAACATGGACATTGTGACGAAGTAATGGGTAAAAGATACCAAGGGGACGTGGGTACAACTTTGAAATACAAAGAATAGTTGTAATTTGAACCTCACCATCAAAAAGGCTGCCAGCTTTCAAAAGGAAACTAATGATAGAAGATAATTTGCAGGGCTACTGGGGGGCATGGGAGAGAGAAAACAGGGAATGAAACTGATCGGGCGCTGATGTGAACTTAATGGGCTGAATGGCCTCCTGTGCACAAGATTCTGTAATTCAAAAGAGCTGGGTGAATGTCGCCATATTAACATGTATAGCAGTACCACACTAAGCTGTGTATTACTCATTGATCCGTTTATTATTACCATACTAAGGTTTGTTCACTTACAGAGCCACAAAGCTTTGTTTTATTTTTAGTAATATTTCATACGTTGTGCTTAGCAGAAGTGCACTTCTAACATAATTTGTGCTAAATTAATCTGTGATGAGCCAAGAGAATCGATATTTTGTTACAGTGAGTGAAATATATTTTGTATTATGTTATCAAACAAAATTACATCATTTGTCCTATTGAATGGAAAACTCATTCGTGTAATTTATACCAGATTTTTAAAAACATTTTTCCTTCATTCTGTATCAGTGGCAATTCCGGTAATGATTCTTCAAAGTATCACAGAAAAGCATTCTAATTTTTTAATTAATTTGCTTGGGCTGGGAAACATGCATAGAATCTGTTGTGTTTTTTAAATCTTGATGGTAACTACAGTTCTACTCAATAACCTTTAGTCATTTAACTGGGAAATTCAGATTTCAGCTGTAGCCTTGATGATACTTACACTTGCAAACCCAAGCCCACTTGCTTACAGCCCAATATTTGTGTCATGCTAAACAAGTTTCAACTACTGTCAAAGCACTGAAATGGCTCATATCAAAGTCACAAATGACACCCTATGTGAACTGTGATCATAGTAAGCCATCTTTTCTCAGCCTGTCTGTTCTTTTTGACATGGTTAACTACACAATCCTTTGTGTCCAGCTGGACTGAACTATCCTTGCCTGATTTTAGTCCAGACATAGCTAAAATGTTGCTTGTAATAGTTTCTCTTACTGCTTCCAGACCATTGTCTCCTTCCCAATGATTTTTTTCCTATTCTTCATTTTTTTAGACGATAATATCCAAAGACACATCAGACTCTACATGTACTGAAGTTACCCAGATTTTCCACACCAACTTGCTCAGTGGATTTATTGCTATTGATTTGTCATGCCATTTCTCTGATCTCCAGATGACCAGAAATCTCCTCCAAATAACTGTGGCAAAGTCCAAAAACATACCCCCCATAAACCCCCCCCCACCCCTCCCCAGATCCAACTCAAACTCAATTTTCCAAGCACCAACTCCATATCTCAGTCAACTGTTTGTCTTTGTTACTGTATGTGCTGGAACAAGGCAATGGAAAATGTTACTGTGCATTAGTGGTTAATCAACACATCAGTACTTGGGTATGCAATATTTAGGTCTGTACATTTTGGGAATAATGACAACAAAAAGCTGGTTATTCTACTGTAGTCTGGAGTTCTCTCGTGCAACAAGGGCTAGGTCAGCTGATTTCAAAATTACAGAGATAGTTTGCATAGTCAATTTGTTATTAATTTGATAATTTGAAAGTTTAGCCATCTAATAATACTTGTAAATTGGTGATTATTTCTGCAGATTCCAATGAGAATGAGATTTTTTTCTGTTTATAGGAATGAACATTTTTTTTTTAAAAATTAAAGACATGAAGTTTATTTCTCAAAATTCTTGTCCATGTCAGGAATCCAAAATTGAGAACAGAATCTTAGGAATTAATGGGTTGTTATCTCAATTGGATATTAGAATAAGATTCTTGTCTCTTTTTGCTCTCTACTAACAAATTGTTTTATAGCTTTGTAGAACCTGCCTGAATAATTCCAACCGAAAATCAAAAAATATTTTCAGCTTAAATCAAATCATGCAATGCCCCGAAAGATTAATACCTTCTGGTGCAGGAATTGGGAAATGTTTTCCTCTTGTGGGAAGCCCCATTAAGGTGAAACTGTATGTCCAAACTAAATGCAGTTTCTACTGAATGAATAGACGTATCTTAAAAGGCATTTGGAATCAGTCATGACACAGAAGGTGACCCATCACAGTTGTCCAAATTCTTTGTAAAACATAGCCAATTAGCTCTGCTTCAATACTCTTTCACCAGAAATTTTCTTCCCTTCAATTATTAAACAGTTTCCTTTAGAAAAGTATTATTGAATCTGCTTTTGGCACGACATGCTAGATCATAATAACTTGCTGTGTTTAAAAAAAAGACTTGCCATTTCTGGATCATTTTGCCAATTACCTTAAATCTATGCCCAATGGCCACTTTGGAAAAAACATCTGGAAAAGATGTTGACTTGATGAAAATGATTTTGAATGCATCTATTAAATCTCCACTTGTTTTCCTTAGTACAGCAAAGATTAACTCTAGCCACTTTTGTCTCTATAGTTCCATTTTACTAAACCTCCTTTGCACACTGCCCAAAACCTGAAGTTTAGGTTGGAGAATTAAAAACAGTAACTAAGAACGAGAAAAAAGAGAAGACTACATGGTCCTTCAAGCCCATTCCACCACTTAACAAGAACCTAGCAAATCTCCTTGACCTTCAATTTCCCTGGATTCTAAAAGTCTGCCAGACCAGATATTGAATATACTTCATTACTAAGCATTCACAATCCTCTGAAGTAGAACATTACAGAAATTCACAACTCTCTGAAGAATTTCCTCCAGACCTCAGTTTTAATTGACCCCCTTCTCCTGATGCAAGATTCCTCAGTTTTAGTCTTCCCAGCCAAGGGAAATAACATTTTGGCATGCAACTTATCTATCTATCTGTACCGTCCCCTACAACTGCCACTTTCCTTCTCACTCACCCCATTTGACTGGTCTCTTGTACCACAGTGCTATGGTCAGTTCGACCATCCTCCTTTGTCTGCTTCGGTACAAATAACTATATTTTGTACCTGTTAGATAAAGTCAACAGCCATGGGTTCAACACCTCTATATTCTGCTTACATCTCAATTAGACCCCCCATGTACTTGATTACTGACCAGTTTTAAACTACTACTTAACTAGATCAGGTAACTCTTTCTTTTCTTGATGTACAGCAATGTCTGCAGCCTGGACTCCAGTTCTACAACTCTGAGACAAAGATTTTCAAAATACAGACACCTGGGCTCTAATTAATATATTTTTTAATATTTATGTTCAGGAACTGGCCCTTGCTAGAAAGGCAGGTATTTTTTGCCTATCCCTTTATAAAAGGATAACTTTGTTGCTTTGTAGTAGGTGCTTCTGTTAAAAAGGAAATGATCCCATGTGATTTTTCTAAACATCTGAGCTTTCACAGCGCACTGGCACAAATCTGTTGGATCATTTATTTAAATTGTATACACGTATATGAGACTGTGATAATCCATGAAGGTGTAAAAGTTCAGGAATCTTGCAGATGCCTTTTTAGGAGGTTGAGTTTAATTCTCCTGCTTCCAATAAGTTGACAGGAGCTATCATAAGCGAGATCTTCTTACTGAGTGGTATTTATTTACTTTAAGTTTGAAATGTAGCCCGTCCAGACCTAAGCTGTAAAGCAGAGAATTTAGTTTGACGTCTGCTTATGATGCAGTACTGCCAACATGCCATATCTCAAAACAAGTAGGTGAACATGAGATCAGTTTCTTTTTCCCTCCTGGCAGTCACTGGCTCATGAAGTGGTGACAACTGATATTCAAGCAATCCCATAGAATCATTAAATGATACAACATAAAAAAAAGACATTTGACCTATTGTACCTATGCCAACTCTTTGATAGAACTTTCCAATTAATCCCACTTTGCTGCTCTTTCCCCAAGCTGTATAATTTTTCTTCCATTTTATTTATCCAGTTTTATTTATCGCTGTTATATCTGCTTCCAGCATGTTTTCTGGAAGTATCTTCATGATAACTTTGCTGTCTCTGACACAGGACATGGTTTCTCCTTATTTACTCCTATCTCAGCAATTCAGGGCATTGAACACCCATATCAAACCTTCTCTTAACCTGTGATTTAGTAGACAATCTATTGCCACACTCAATACCTGTCAGATATTATTCATTGCTGTAAGAGGGAATTCATAATTTTGTGTAAATTTTCATACATTGTATAATGGAATTCAATTCCTTGAAACTACTACATGAAATAGGAACTGTAATGGTAAGTTTTCAGGACTAATGCTCAGAAGATTGTTGAAGGACAGAACCTGGATTAATGCTGAGTTCTGAATAAAAATATAGCAAATGTGCATTACCCCAAAACCAGTTATTTCAAATAAGCTGGTTGACGTACCACTGCAGTAAATTAATCATCCTTGTTAAAACACAGGTTCAGTTACAACATGTATTGTGTCCAGTTCTGGGTGCCACCCTTTGGGAAAGATATAAGGCTTTAAATAGGGTGCAGAAGGGTTGTATTAAAATGAATCAAGGGGTAGAAAAGTTGGGATTGTTTCTCCTCAAAACAGAGATGGAAAAAAAATTCCCATTGGAAGATTCAAGATCAAGGGATTTAGAATGAAATTGATTGGCAGAAGAACCAACAGTAATACAAGAAAAAGCTTTTGTTACTCAGCGAGTAGCTAGGGTCAGAAATGGTAGAAGTGGGTGTAGATTCAGATGTAGGGTTCAAAAGCAAGCTGAATAAATAAAAGAAAGATTTTGCAAGGGGAGGGGTTTTAGGGAACTGGAATCAGCCAGATTACTGTAACATAGAGCTGGTACAAACTCAACGTCTGAATGGCTTCCTTCCTTCCATGTTGTACCCATTATTTGATCCTGTGACTTGAAAACAACTTCTGTTTAGCTTGTTCTGCTTTTCACAGTGAATTACCTTGTAAAAGTAGAGTGATTAGGATTACTGGTAAACCAATCTTTTGACCTCTATGTACCACAGGGTAATTGAATTATAGTTCGGGTGGCCAAATCCCTTGCATCTTTATCCCACTCCAGAAGCCTGTACTATCCATCCAGTGAAGAAAGTCAAATGTGGAACTTAAATTCTGTTAATAATCTGGAAATTAAAAATAAGCAAGTAACGGTGCCCATAAAATAGCTAGATTATCACAAAAACCCACTTGATTCGCTGATATCCTTTGATAAGATAAGATCTTTATCAGTCACATGTACAATGAAACACAGTGGAAATGCATCTCTTGCGTAGTGTTCTGGGGGCAGCCCGCAAGTGTCACCACCATAATATGCCACATGCTTCTGGCACCAGCATAATATGCTCACATTTTCCTAACCCGTACGTCTTTGGAATATGAGAGGAAACCGGAGCGCCTGGAGAAAACACCCACAGACAAACGGGGAGAACATACGAACTCCTTACAGACAGTGGCCAAAACTGAACCCTGATCGCTGGCGCTGTAATAGCGTTGTGCTAACCACTACACTACCGCTCCTGCTCTGCCAGCCTTACCAGCCATAGACCATGTGTGCCTCCAGCCCCACAGTGATGTGGTTTATTTTTAATTGCCCTCTGAGATGGTCTCGCAAGCTCTCAACTGTACCATAACTGATTAAAACCGAAAAAGAATTAAAACGGATGAGCTAACTGGCATCAACATAGTCATGAAATTCAGACTCAGCAAAGAGACACTTCTAGTCCAGTTGACCTTGCAAAGTCCTTGTACAAACGTACATGAAAAGTAGGAGCTGAAAAAAGTCCCTCTGCACCTTTGTTTGCTCTGCCTTAAAAGATAAGCTGATCTCTGTATTCTCCTCTGCCAATGGTAACTTTGCATCCTTCAGCTTTTCAAGAATCCATCTGCCTTAAAAAATATTCAAAGACACTGCTTCCACCATGCTTCGAGGAAGCATTCCAAAGGCACTGAACCCTCAGAAAAGATTTCACCTCCTATCTATCTGAAATGGATGAGCCCTTTTAAACAATGGATCCAAGTTCTAGATGCTCCCACAAACAAAAACATCCTCCCTTAATCCAGCTGTTATAACACCTCAGGATCTTGCATGTTTCTTCACAAATATCTGGGGAATGGTGTCTAAATTGGCAGACTGGTCCCTCCGGCTAATGAAGCAACAGCCTGGCATAGTCATGCTTGCAGCATCATACCTTACATATAACATGTTAGACTCCACTAATCCCTGAATACATCCTGTCTAACTGAGAGGAGAGATCTTCCTGAGGGGGTGGCACAGTGGTAAGCAAACCAGAAATAGTAGCCCTGGGAGCCTTGAACATTAACTCCAGACCCTATGAACTCTCATGACATTAGGTCAAATATAGGCAAGGAAACCTCATTCTGATTATTACCTTCCTTCCTTCCTCAGCCAAACAATACTCGGAAGAAGTACTGAAGGTATCAAGGGCACAGAATTTACTCTGGGTGGTAGAGTTTGAGAGTGGTTTGGTGGCACTGCACTACTGACCCAAGCAGATTGAGTTCCATATGACTGCCAAAAAGGGACAACTGCAGGTGATAAATGAACCAGCAACAGGGATAAACCCACTTGACCTTTTCTTTGCTCATCAACCTATGGCAGATCAGTTAGTCCATGACGGTGTTGGTAGAGGTGACCACCTCTTAACCCTTATAATTGTAAAGTCCCTTCTTCACACCAAAGACCTCATGTAGTGTGGCACTACAGTAATGCTAAAGGGATGGACTCGGAAGAGATCTGGCAGCCTAAAACTGGCACATTATGCAATATCCACTGCAGCAGAAATGTATACCATCACGATCTATAACCTTGTGGCCTGGCACATCTCTCTCTCTGCCACTGACTGCAGTCAAGCCAGGGATGAACCCTGGTTCAATGATGATGTGAAAGGGCATGCGGGGAGCAGCACCAAGGGTATCTAAAAATGAGGTGAAGCTGCAACACAGGACTATGTGCATGCTAAGTAGCAAAATAAAATGTAATGGACAGTGCTAAGCTATCCCTTAACCAATAGATCAGTCCTACTGCATTCTAGTTATGAATTATGGGAAGTTAATAACTAGTGGGGGGGGTCTCGAGCATATTCCCATCTTCAGTGATGGTGGGCCATTATGAGTATGAAGGATGAGGCTAAAGTATTTACAACCACATTCAATGGGAAGTGCCATCTTGGCTTCCTTCTATGATCATCACAGAAGTCAGTTCTTCAATTGGTTTTTATTCACTCCACCTGATATTAAGAAAAGGACAGAGCATTATACACAGCAAAGGCTAGGGAAATAGACAGTATCCCAACTGCAGTACAAAAGACTTGCATTCCAGAATTGCTGTACCTCTGGCTAACCTATTCCAAGCATGGCAACTGTTTGTCAAGTGGAAAATTGCCCAGGTATGTTCTATTCACAAGGATAATCAGGAAACATTATTGTCATTTTCATCCAGTTTTTGATGTTGAAAGCTTATTTGAATTGAACCAAATCTATTGTAATTGAATTTGTAACCAAACCCCCTTACGGAAGAATGAAGAACGTGCACATTGTCAAGGCAGATCAATGTAATGATCAATGTGTAATGAATTGACCTGTTGTGTAATGAATTGACCTGTACGATCAGTTTGTAAGACAAGCTTTTCACTGTTCCTCGGTATGTGACAATAATAAACCAATACCAATGTTGACATAGTATTTAGGATATTTATCATTAAGAATCCTTCTCAATCTTGGCCAAATTTCTAACTTGGTTCTATACAATGCAGATTCACTAAATGAAATATCTGTGTTTTTTCAGTAAAATACATTCAATTGATAATAAATCTCCAAAATGTTTGCACCTTTTCATACCGCTTTGATTCCCACTTGTGTTTTGTATCATCATTATTTAGTCTTTGGATGAGTGACAAAAAGTATTATGTAAGGAGATAATAATAGAGAATCGATCTACAGTTTTAATGGAAGGTTGTTAACCAATTTGATCTTTTAATCAAAGGTTAATCCACTTTAAAAAAAATCTGCAGTTGGAACTTTCCTGTTCTGGTCTTTAATTAAGAAGTAGAAGGATTTAAGGCGTCATTATTACATCAATTGTTGATCAGGTTTCAGAGTCTTTCCAGTAAATTTTTTAGTAGGCAGGAGCCTTGCTACTCTGAGCTTTTACCAAGATTGCATGCAATGTAACCTGAACTCTATATAGTAGATTTGCAAGGATGGTTAGTGAAACTTTCCCTATTATAGCTGGGAAGTTGCACACTATATCTTTCTCATGGGTGAAGAAATTGACTATGGATGTGTGCAAATTGCACATGGCAATCTTGTTTTTAACAACAAGGCAGTAGCAGCTGACAAAGAATTAAGAGAAGAGCTTTAGTCCACAGTACAGGGAGGTATTTTGTATCCAGTTCATTATTGATTCTGATTTGTTCAACATTCACCCAATAGCTATCAAGACTTAAAATATTGTTTCTAAATCTTTCAGTTTTGACCGGATATCAGATTCAAGTTCACTGCCAAAACTGAATTTTCCTTCCTTCCAAACTAAATCTCATGTGCACTCTATCTAGTATTTAATTATAGCCAATATCAAACATACAGGATATTTATTTTTCTGAATGTGTCACTTAATTCCCATGATACTCCAAACTTTAGATTGCTGAAGGATAAACAAGCCATCAGGTTGGAACTTGGATTGTAACCAATAAACAAAGCAATAAAAGGCCTAGATGCAGTATAAAATGTTGCAGTGTTTCTAACTTGCATAACTTCTCTGACACAAAAGTAACAATGTGAGACTTGGCTAACTGCTGATACCATTATAGATAGAGAATCTTAGAGTCATACAACACAGAAACAGGTCCAACCATCAAGTATCTATTTTTCACTAATTCAACACTAATTCCATTTTTCCTCATTGCCATCAATTCCCCCGGATTCTACTGCTCACCTACACACCAGGAGCAATTTTACAATGGCCAACTAACCTACCAACCTACACGTCTTTGGGATGAGGGAGCAAACTGGAGCACCCTAAGGAAACCCACACAGTTGCAGGGAACTCCACACAGGCAGCACCAGATGTCATCACTGAATCTAGGTCACTGGAGCTCTAAGGCTGTAGTTCTAGCTGCACCACTGTTCCACACTGGAGAGTTGAGCAGCCAGAGAGGGGCTTCCATCATACCTAACAGGTAGTGATGAGAGAAATCATATCAATCAGACAATCTGCCATGACAGGTACTGCTGGTCTCCAGTAATGGCCTGTACTTAACATGCCAGCTAGAGTGCAGCCGTCAACCCAAACTCTCAGTACGGAGCAGGTATGCTGCTCACTACCCACCCCTCCCCCCACCCTCAACCCAAATAATGACTCTACATGCATCCTCTCCATGTTGGAATGCAGGATGATTCTTTGATGCAGATTACCAGCACAGCAGTACACAGTCCCAGTGGCTGACTTTTTTAACAAAAGTTCAGTGGAGGGGGTGGATACATAATCCTAGAATCAGCGCTCTGCAGGGTTGTGCTAAGTGGGAACCCGGTGTTTAAGGGATTCAAGAATATTGGTTGAAGAACATTGCACAAGATATTATTGTGGTCATGAAGCTATAAATTATCAATTCATCCAATCTCAGTTCAATAGCACTGAAAATCATGTGGGACATGTAATGGTAGTTGCATAACCACCTGTTAATCATTTATGCAGAAAATAATAAGTTCCCCTTCATGAAACTCCTCTCGATGAAGAAAGCTGGAATCCTCAGTTTAAAACTTTGTCCATTTCCAGTGGAAAGGGAATCAAATGTTTGTTTTATATACTTGTAGAAGTGCAGTTTCCATAATTTAAAATGCATGAATGCTTATTAATCAGGCTATTGTACTTGTTGATTAATAGAACAATACAGCACAGGAGCAGACCCTTTGGCCCACAGTGTCGTGCCAAACTAATTAAACTGATCCCTTCTGCCTGCACATGGTCCATCTCCCTCCATTCTCTTCATATTCAAGTGCCTATCTACGAGCATCTTAAAAACCGCTATCGTTTCTGCCTCCACCATCCATGGTAGTACATTCCAGGCACCCACCACTCTCTGTGTTTTTAAAAAAAACATGCCCCGCACATCTCCTTTGAACTTTTGCCCCCTCACCTTGTGCATGCCCTCTAGTTTTAGACATTTCAACTCTGGGGTAAAGATACCAGCCTATCTATCTATTCCTCTCATGATTTTATAAACCTATCAGGTCTTCCCCTTGGCCTCCACCGCTCCAGAGAAAACAACCCTAGTTTGTCCAACCTCTCCTTGTAGCACATGCCCTCTGATCCAGGATCTTAGTAAATCCTCTCCAAAGCCTCCACATCCTTCCTATAATGGGGCAACTAGAATTGAATGCAATATTCCAGACGTGGCCTAACCAGTGTTTTATAAAGCTGCAGCATAACTTCCTGCCTCTTGAACCCAGTGCCTCAAGAATAAAAGCAAACATCCCATGCGCCTGCCTTACCACCCTATTGACTTCTGCAGCCACTTTCAGGGAGCTCTGAACTTGGACCCCAAGATCTCTCTGGATACCAAGACTGTTTAAATATCCTGCCATTAACTGTGCAGTTTCCCTTCACATTTGGCCTCCCAGAGTGCATCACCTCGCACTTGCTTGGATTAAACTCCATCTGCTATTTCTCCATGCATATCTGCAACTGATCTGTATTCTGCAACTGATCTACACCATCCACAACACCACCAATCTTTATGATATCTTCAAACTTAATAACCAACCCATCCACATTTTTATCCACTCATTTATATATATCACAAACAGCAGTATGCAGAACACCACTAGTCACAGACTTCCAGCCAGAATAAGACCCATCAACCACTACCTTCTGTCTTCTTTGGGCAAGCCAACTCTGAATCCAAATGGCCAAGTCACTGTGGATCCCATGCATCTCAATTTTCTGGATGAGCCTATAATGAGGAACCTTGTCGAATGTCTTACTAAAATCCATGTAGGCAACATCCATTGCTCTACCTTCACTGATCATGTAGCCGACATCCACTGCTCTACCTTCATCAATGATTGCAATTAAGTTGACTCTTTCTTGCATCTGAATTATTTGAAACCTAGTGTAGGATTTTCCACACACCATACTATTCATGAATTTTCAAACCCTTGAAATGAATGAAGTGTGCGCGTGACAAAAGAGTCCTTGTTTCATTAATTGAACAAATGCTGTTGGTTGCTTATGGCAAGTGGTGCTATAAGTGTGGTTCTAATTCATCTGAGTGAATTTACTCTCAAAACATAAGCCCCAAACAAGGATGCCAGACTCTGGCATCCTTGATATACCCTGACATCTCCTAATATTAATTGAATACACCAAACAAGCAGATGTAATGAGTTGAATTCAGTGACATTCTAGCCTTGATGTCTGATTGTAATAAAGACTTGCTTTTTATTTTTTAAAAAACTGATAATACCTATTACTCGCAATAGAGGATTATGGTCAATTTTGCTGCATATCTAAGTATGAATAAAAGATACAAAACTCACATTTTTCTAAGGTCAGATTTACCGAGTTCATTTGAAAACCTCAAGCACTATTAGTATCTATTCTCAGAAGTACCACTTCATATAAAGTGGAGTGAAGGTACAGAGAATCCAGAGAAGGAGACATCACATGTGCATTACTACTTTTGTTCTGGTTCTCCAACTGGGAAGGTCAAATTTGCTATGATTAGATTTAATCTTGCAGTATTTACATTCCCGTTGCTCTGATCACATTCGTGCCTCATATTACGTTAACTTATAGACACCAACAACTGGGAATTTAAATTGGACCGTTTACATCAGCCCTGTTCAAGCACATTACGTCATAGCCAGCTTTAAGGATGTATCACTTCAATTTAGTTTCAAAAGAGGATAGATCCTTACGTTTTAGCTCCATTTTCTCTCCTTTGCATACACCATGCTGCTATTTAAAGTAACATTGAAGGAAGAATAAGACATAAAAAACGATTGACAGATGTAAATTAGAGTTCACAGTGAATGGCAAACCTTTTTTTGTATACACTAATGATTTGGACCTAAATGCAAGAACCATGATTGTCGTAGTTTAAGATGATGCAAAAACAAGAAAGGAAGCTATAGAAATGAAGTATCAGTGGACTGGCCAGATGGGCTGAAAAGTTGCAAATGGGAATCAATGCAGAGTAGTGCAAAGATAACGCATTAGAGAAAGGCAACAAGGGCAAGAGAATACAAAATAAATAATGGTATACTGAAAAGTATAGAGGAACTAAGGGACTCTGCGGTGAACATTCATGGATCATTGAAGGTTGATAAAATGCTTAGAAGGACATATATGAGATGCTTTCATTGAACGGATAAGGAGTTGAATAGTAATTTTTTTATTGATTTCCAAAGATGGGAAAGGTGCTCAAACTTAGTTAAACCAAAGTTAGGCCATATCAGCAGTGCAGTTCTGGTCACAACATTACAGGAGGGATATAACAGCCGTAGAGGGGCTGCAAAGAAGATTTATTGGGATGTTGCCAGGGTTTGAGAATTTTAGAAATGAAAGAAGGTTGACTGGATTGGGGGCGGTATTATTTTCTCTGGAATAGTTAGCTGAAGGACGATTTAATTGAGGTTCATAAAAGTGGATAAGAAAAATCTATTCCTCTTAGCAGTGAGAACAATAAATAGAAAACATAGACTTAAAGTATTTTTTTATGATTTTAACAACCACGTTAATGGAACTATATTACAGACCTCCCATACAGCAGGATTTAGAGGAGCAAATTTGTAGAGAGATAGCAGAGAGTTGCAGGAAATATTAAGTTGTGATAGTAAGTGATTTTAACATTCCATATGTTGACTGGGACTCCCATACTGTAAAAGGACTGGATGGGGCCAGATTTGTCAAATGTGTTCAGGAAAATTTCTTTAATCAATATGTAGAGGTCCCAACTAGCAATACTGGATCTCCTCTTAGGGAATGAGACAGGGCAGGTGACAGAAGTGAGTGTAGGGGAACACTTTGGATCTGGTGATCATTAGTCTCAAGATAATTATGGAGAAAGATAGGACTAGGCTTAGGGTTAAGATTCTAAACTGGCGGAAGGCCAATTTTGACGGCATCAGAAGGGATCTGCAGGCGTGGATTGGGATAGGTTGTTTTCCAGCAAAAAGGATGCTTGGTAAGTGGGAGGCCTTCGAGAGTGAAATATTGAGAGTACAGAATCTGTATGTTCTAGTTAGAATAAAAGGCAAGGCTAACAGGTTTAAGGAACCTTGGTTACTGAGGGATATTGAGGCCCTGGTAAAGAAAAAGGAGGTACATATCAGGTACAGACAGTTAGGATCAAATGAGGCACTTGAGGAGTACAAGAAATGCAAGAGAATGCTTAAGAGAGAAACAAGAGAGCTAAAAGAGGACATGAGGTTGCTCTATCAGACAAAGTGAAAGAAAAAGAAAGGGTTTCTATAGCTTTGTTAAGAGCAAAAGGATAGCAAGAGACAAAATTGGTCCTCTTAAGAATCAGCATGATCATCTATGTGTGGAGCTGAAAGAGATGGAGGAGATTTTAAATGGATTTTTTGCAACTATGTATACTTGGGAGACAGGTGCAGAGTCTATAGAACTGAGGAAAAAGAGTAGCAAGTTCATGGACCATATCCAGATTATGGAAGAGGAGGTGCTTGAGGGTGGATAAACCCCCAGGGCCGGACGAGGTGTCCCGAGACTAGTGCAGTAATTGAAGGGGCCCTGGCAGAGATACTTAAAAAGTCTCTAGCCATAGGTGAGGTGCCAGAGGATTGGAGGATAGTT
>JARFYF010000094.1:9067596-9077921 GCA_030265395.1 Rhina ancylostomus | reverse complement strand
CAGGTGGATTCTGACGTCTGATGTTGTCAGTGTGGAGTTTTCTTGTTCTCCCTGTGACCAGGTGGGTTTCCATCTTGGGTGCTCCGGTTTCCTCCTACATCCTAAAGACATGCAGATTAATTGCCCACAGTAAGTTGCCCCTAGTGTATAGGTCAGCGGTAGGAGTTGATAGGGAATATGCAAAGAATGAAAGGGGAATTAGTGTAGAAGAGATGCCTGATGGCATGGATTTGGTGCGCCAAAGAATCTGTTTCCATGCTGTATGACTCCACGACTCTATGCATTTGGCTCTGAGGTCCAGAGGAGATTGAGTTGTGGGAGCACTGGTAGTGGGTTGGCTGATTGTTGGGATGTGGTATGGTTGGCTGGCAGGGAGATATGTTGATGTAGTCCAGCTGTTCCTATCTAATAAGCAGTGCCGGGAAGGCCCTTAATTGCTGCATTTGTCAGTCTCATATCCCTTCTAATGCTAATTGGAATTGGTTTATTATTGCCACATGTACCAAGGTACAGTGAAAAACTTGTCTTGCATACCATTCATATTGATCAATTTATTACACAGTGGAATGAGATAGTACAAGGTAAAACAATACAGAATGCAGAATAAAATGTCACAGCTACAGAGAAAGTGCAGTGCAGGAAGACAATAAGGTTCAAGGTTTTAATGAGTTAGATTGTGAGGTCAAGAGTCCGTCTTATCGTACTACGGAACCGTTCAGTAGTCTTATAACAGCAGGATAGAAGCTGTCCTTGAGCTTGGTGGTACATGCTTTCAGGCTTTTGTATTTTCTGCCCAATGGGAGAGGGCAGAAGAGAGAATGTCCAAGATGAATGGGATCTTTGATTATGTTGGCTGCTTTACTGAGGCAGCAAGAAGTATAGACAGAGTCCATGGAGGGGAGGCTGGTTTCTGTGATGCGTTGGGCTGTGTCCACAACTCTCTGCAGTTTCTTGTGGTCCTGGCCAGAATAGTTGATTTTTCTGAGTCCTGAGAATTAAAAATTATGGGTAAAGTTTGAGGTCTGCACCTCATTATTAAAATAACAGGCCCTCATCTGCAGAACATGCTGGCCTCTCAATTGCAAATCTGCCGCCCTTTAAAATTGGGAGTAGGTGGGTTGGGGTTGAGGAGATTATTTTTGAAATGTTCAAAGCAATACCCTCCCATCCCAATTGTCTATAGTTCCTCTGAGAGCTCCGATTTTAATTTACTGAATAATCCTACTGTCTTTCTGCTGTGGCCTGATGCTTACCTTCAGAGGGGACCTTCTTTAAATATGATATAATCATGATGATGTAATCAGCACTTTGCTCCAACTTTAGCCGGAGGCTGGGGAGTGGGAAGTGGCAATTCTTTGTCAGGTCAAATTTGTTGGGAGCTGGGGGATCATGGGTCAAAGAAGACGCAGGCTGGGGGAGTCTTATAATTGTTGCACCTTTGGCGCTCAGAAGGAAATGGCCCCAGCCCCTGTCTGATCTGATCCCATTCCATCAATTCACGGATGGTGGCGTTCTTGTCCACCTCCATTCTGGCCCTTTGACACTCTTGGTCACTGGACAACTAATGGATTATGCCTGTCTCAGGTGATACTCAGAATGAACTCTAGGAGGTAAGGCCTGGCCATTAAGATCAACCTCTCCTGAATATTGCTGACAGCCTGAGATTGTCACAGATCTTGAAGCTGGCATGTACCCCTCCCTCGTCCCAACTTTCCCCATTGAAATCTGGCTGGTATTTTCATATGGCCTTCAAGTTTTTAAATGCAACAACAAAAAAAGAAGCACTATACTGAACGTCAGGAATCATGGGCAATCCTTAGAGGACAACCCAATTAAAACTGGATTACACTGGAAGGCCACTTAAGAGTATAATGAGATTTTGTCGCACATTAATGGGATTTTTTTATGTCTGAGAACAAGACTAACTGTTGTCAGTAAGTAGAAGCATCCCTGCTGAGTTACGAGTGATTGGAGTGCTGCCATTTTCCAAACATAGTTTTTCTAGTTAGTCCCAGAAAGTTTCCTTCTCACAGTGGGGAGCTAATAATAAAAAAGTAAATAGTTCCTGAGTGATTCAGTACCATGAGGCATGGAGTCTCTCACATACTGAGATCGCCTGTGTATAGGTCTACACAAGTAGTGCTTAGAGGCTCCTTGACTATGGGTAGTCAAGTGTCAATTTTGTATTACTGATGTTGATCCAAGCACAGTAAGATCAATAATTAAATAAACATTATATTTAATATTTTTATTTTTGCAGAGGAGCAGGGTTGAAATTTGAAACATAACAAGCTTGTGTTTAATGACGCTGATTTGTGGTTTCTGGCCTAAACTAAATGGTTTGTTTAGTCTTTTACTATCCAAAGATGAAGAGGACTCATCTTAAGTCGGTAAATAATTACAGTCACAAAGGTTTCTGACTACTGCCGCAGCATTACCAGAATGCTGGAAACAGCACCTGTGGAGAAGGAATTGGAATTATTGGATCAGATCACTGACTGCATTATCAATTCCTGGCTTTATGAAGTCACATTCCAGCTTGTAAAATGAATAGTGGCCTGCTTACGCAAGTAGTTGCTGGCTTATGATATGAGAGGAGCATCTGGTGGGAGCAAAAGTAGGAAAAAAGTGTGACGTCTGATGTAGTTTATTGGCATGATTGTAATTTAGCTAATTGGATAATTCCACCAGAGACCTGCGTGCAGATGGAACGGGCTTTTGGCTCTGAGGCTGACAGTGTAGGGTTTGAAACTTGCTCTAGTTTGGACAGTCATGAGTGGAGACTGGAGCTCACATCTAATATAATGCCTGTATCTGATGGGCAAGGGTGTATTTCCCTTTCCTTGCCCCTGGCTTGTCACAGTGTGCCAGTCTGCTAATTAGTCTTGAAGTCAAGGGGTAAATTTGGTAAGGTCATGTTATTGAGCTACAGCTTCATTGGACACAAATGCTGTCAAAGAACCAATATCATAGTCTATTCTTTCATACAAGTTCATACCTAGCAAATGGAAGGAATAGGAGCCACCCTTCTTAAATGTAGCCCCAGTGTCAATGACTTAAAAGAAAGAAACATAGGGAAACTTGGTAAACATGAAACATTTCTACAGGGCAAAAATGTATTCTCTATTGTATGCACTAACACAAAATAAAGTATGAAGGTTGAACTCTCTTCTGAAATTCAGTTCCAGTGGCTTCAATACGTTACTACAGAAGTACATGAAGTTACTACATCTCACATTTAGTGTATGCAAGAGGACAGATTTCAAGCTCTTACTTTTCACATTTCTGCTTATGAGTGGAGTGACAGAGCCACGAGCAAATGGTTATTCCACTGGGAAATATGTTAAAAATGGCAATACCATGAAAATGAATAATTTTACATGCTGCCCTGTGAATTATTTTTTCATATTTTCACATGTAAAAATGAAATCCAACTGTCCATTCACCTCTTCTCTGTCCACCATCCAGGAAGCCAAAGATTTTTCCAAATGAAGCAGCGATTCACCGGCACTTTTTCTGATCTGAGTACTGCATTCATTTCTCCATTTAATTCTCCATCACATGTCCACTCTGACCTATTTATTTATGACCTCCTGCTTTGCTTGAATGAGGCTTAGTGCAAGCTTGGCTAGGTCTGTGGGGGGCATTTAAAGAGTCAACGAGTCATACAGTACAGGAAGAGGTTCTTCAAACCCACATGTCCATGCCATCTGTTGTACCCTTCTACAGTAATCCCATTCACCTGCATTGGTTCTGTCAGAAGTAGATACAGTTACAGGGAATTGAAGGAGTTGGCACAGAAGAGGAGATGAGGCCTGGGGAAGATCACTCAAAGTCGAGTTTATCGTCATATGCGCAAGTACAGGTATGGCCAGGTGAAATGAAAAACTTATTTGCAGCAGCATCACAGGCACATAGCATCAGATACACAACATCCACAAGAAAAGCATAAATTATACAAGAAAGAGCACAATTAGAACAAAACAAAGTCCGTTGAAGTGCAAGGTGGTCATAGTGTTCCTATGCCGAGGTAGTGATTGAGGTTGTGCAGTCTGGTTCAAGAACCAAATGATTGAAGGAAGGTAGTTGTTCTTGAACCTGGTGGTGTAGGCACTTCAGGCTTCTGTACCTCCTACTCAATGGTAGCTGTGAGAAGAAGGCATGGCCCGGATGGTGAGAACCTTTGATGATATATGTTGCCACCTTGAGGCAGCGCCTCATGTAGATACTACTTTTGGTGGGGAGGGATGTGCCTGTGATATGTTGGGCTGAGTACACTACTCTACAGCTCCTTGAATTCCTGTGCATTCAAATTGCCATACCAGGCAGACCATAATGCAGCCAATCAGGATAGTTTGAACAGTATTTCTGCAGAAGTTTGTCAGAATGTTCAGTGACATGCCTCACCACATTAACCTTTTAAGAAAGTAGTACGCTGGCCATTTTCCTTGTGATTGTACCTTTGTGCTGGGTCCAGGATAGGTCATCCGATATGTTAATGCCCAGGAATTTAAAGCTGCTGACCCTTTCTATGACTGATCCACCAATGTAGACAGGTGCATTCCCCTTCCTGAAGTCAACAATCAGCTCTTTAGTTTTACTGACATTGAGCGAGAGATTGTAAGAGAGTGCCATCCAGCAGGAGTTGGACTGTCTCAGGTTTCAATAAACATCATTACAGCATGATTGATAATAGTCTGGATTAAAAACTCATTATGTTGTTATAAGATATTTCTATATCTAAATCCATGTAATTGCTGTATGTACACTACATGATTTTCAAAATAAGAGCCGTCGGTTTCCCCAAAAGCCAAGATTTTAACTGAACAAGAGATAAGATATCTTTATTAGTCACATGTACATCGAAACACACAGTGAAATGCATCTTTTGTGTAGTCTTCCGGGGGCAGGCCACAAGTATCGTCACGCTTCTGGCGCCAACAGAGCATGCCACAACTTTCTAACCTGTACATCTTTGGAATGTGGGAGGAAACCGGAGCACCTGGAGGAAACCCATGCAGACACTGGGAGAAGGTTCAAACTCTTTACAGACAGTGACCGGAATTGAACCCAGGTCGCTGGCACTGTAATAGCATTATGCTAACCACTACATTACCGTGTAAAGCCCCACATTTGTTAGTGCATTCAACAAACTTTATATGATAATTTTCCACACGTACTGTTAAAAATAACCTCTCCATTATTTCATATAACAGTCATTAATATTAGTAATATAAATATTACTTGTATATTATTGAGTTGCTCCAGAGATTGAATTCTTAAATTTTTAATATTTTCATTTTGTGTTGGTGCTTCTATAATTAAAAATGTATCTGAGTACTGTTGGCTTATATTGATATGCTTCTTGCAAAAAGTTAGATTGTAAATCTGTAATGCAGAAGTATTTTACTCTGCTTAGTAAAATATGATTTTTCTGTACTTTTCTAAGCAGTGACCATTGTATTATCTTCTGTAATGATATATCATTGCACTTCCTTATAGCTCAGAGTGTCTGCATTTGCTGGTGACTTTAATGAAAGATGCACTTTAATGAAAGATGTCCCTTTTCCAGCAATATTTTCTGTCAGCATGTAACATACACTATTCCTGATTAGAATGAAGGTGCTTGAGTATGACCAGATGTCTCACTGAGATTAATTCCACACTGTTTGCATAGAACTATTTTTCTTACTCCCATTACCCAATGAGATGATCAATTTGTACCATGTAATTCACTCCTTGTCATCATCACCTCTCTGTTGCACATTAATTACAACTAGTTTAAGTAGTTGGCATTTAACTTCAGCATTGAGTTGGTTGTCCTTTAAATCCCCAGCAGATTAAGAAAGAGTACATTCTGGGGTGATGTGCTTCATTATTTGTGCTGAATAACCACAGTCACAGTTTGTCTCATTCTCCATTACTATCCTCTGCTCATGGCTTTCAATGGGAGAAATATCAGTTGCTTCTGTAATGAAATCTGTCAGCAATTGCTCATAGAGACTATATTTTCTTAAAATGGATTCTGTACTGTTGTCTACAGTCATGTAAATGGAGTGGCACGGTAGTGTAGCGGTTAGCGTAATGCTATTACAGCACCAGTGACCCGGGTTCAATTCCCGCCACTGTCTGTAAGGAGTTTGTACGTTCTCCCCGTGTGTCTGCGTGGGCTTCCTCCAGGTGCTCCAGTTTCCTCCCACATTCCAAAAGACGTACAAGTTAGGAGTTGTGGGCATGCTACATCGGCACTAGAAGAGTGGCGATACTTGTGGGCTGCCCCCAGCACATTCTCAGTAACGCAAAAAGATACATTTCACTGTATGTTTTGATGTACATGTGACTAATAAATAAATATCTATCTGAAGTGTGCTTTTTGTACATTATGTCAGGCTTAAATGACAGTCATCTATCAGTGGAAACAGTTTCTTACAGTGTGCTCAGATGTTAAAAGTCTTTATTAAATTTAATGTATTTTCAACATTGGTGTTAGTGTGTTTTCTTTAAAGATTGGAAGTATCCTTTATTGCTTAAAATAATTTTTAACAACCTGCACTCACTTCCCTCTCCCAGTCCCACCTTGGCCAGTTTTTGTCCCTTTAATAGCATTCAGAGTGGAGGAAATCTGCCATTCTTACTTGACTGACCTCTCTGTGATTTCATGTGGTTGATTCTTAGCTACGCTCAAAAATAGATTAGCAAATCAATCAGCCGAAGCGATAGGAAAAACACCGTTGGCCTTGCCAGCAATACTCAGATACTGAAAAAATAAATGAATTTTTATATATTATTTGCAAAAGTGGACGTAGCACAGATCTTTGTGGAGCTATCAGCATCCAGGAAATTAATTATTGGACTTTCAGTGACTGAATATGATGGAATTTCTGTTTTATTTGTGCTATGGATTTTGCTTGGGGAATTTAGCATATTAACTTAGTTCCTCTGTTAACATCTGTTGCAGGATACTCTATATGTTTTAGTAATTGTGACTTTTCCCAGGTTAAGAGTATGGAAGAATTAAAAATGATGGGTGAATGGGATCAATACAATATCAAATGGAAATAGAACCAAGAAAAGAATGGGACCAGAATATGCTCAGAAATTCCGGTTGTTTTATGCTGAACTGCCAAGTTGTTAACTGTTCTTTGCAGTCACTTCCCTGTTGCACCTCAATTTTGGAGTCTAGATGCAGAGCTCCACTAGATGTGATCATTCCCTAGCACTTAACATTGAGAAATGTGTCTGTTGAACCTGTGCCAATTTATGATGGCACATCTGATGCAGGGTTTGGATCCAAAAGCGTCGACAATTCCTCCCCCAATCCCCCCAGAGATGCTGTTTGACCCACTGAGTTCCTCTAGCAGATAGTTTGATGCTCCAGACTCCAGCATCTTCAGTCTCTTGTGTCTCTATTTTAGACCTGATGCAGGATTAGTATTTAAATAGGAAATGCTCCAATAGGCTTGAATAATTTACATTTTTCTTTGATTCATTGAGTTTATTTGAATGTTTTTAATTTATGGTGTGTTTTTAGCCAGGATATATGAGTTGGATGCCTGTCATTTTGTTCTTCAGTGGTTTAGTGCACAGGATTTCTTCTGGCCTAGCCATACGACTGTAATGTCAAGCAGGTAAATGTTGCCACACACAGCCTCCCCATTTACGATTCAAACAGCAATTACCGGTAACAGAGCAGCAAAAATTGAGTTTGCATTTGTTGCATGAGTACATGGGAAGCACAGGCTACTGCTGACAGCAAGTTCTGCTCCAATATGTACATTTGTTTTCTAGTGCATCGTAAATATGAGGACTTAGAATGCACTTTGTTCTATCACATCCAAACTGGTTTGCCATATAAATAAAATTAAAAACAACAAGGTATGATGTTTGATAATATAATTCCTCTTCCAAAGACATAAATTTGGAGCAAGTTTTTTTTGCTGTATGATAAATCAAATTTACTTCCCATAAGCTACTCAGATGAAAAAGAGTGTTTAAAATTTGCAGAAAGTTAAATATGAATATTTGAAAGAGGCATTTGACTTAAAATGGGTATGTTAAGTCACTTCATCTTCTCCCTCCCCCACTTCCCTCCACATGCACAGACACATGCATACGCATGAATGAGTTCAAGGAAAACACTTGAATTTAAAGCAGATTTAGCCTTTCCTCTATGTTTTAGGTTGAGGATGAAGTAAAAAATCAATTCAAGTTTTAAAGTGCTGTTATGCCATTGCTAATGTACTCTGTTATGTTTTATAATTTCTTCAAGTAAAGTTTAATAAAATATGAACAGACATAAAATACATCAATAAATAGTGCTTTGGACAATTAACATCGAACTCTCCCAATAAATGTAATCATGTTGATGCAACCTCCTCCATGTCTTTGGCCTTGTTGAGTTGCACATAAGCTTACACAATCATTTCTGAAATAGTGACTAGGAACAAAAAATTGATGTGAGCAACAGAGCATGCATATCTGTCTTCTAATCATGCACATAGATAAATGCTTATTTATCTAAATTAACAAAATGGTATATATGCACATTAGTACTCATAACAGGCAAAATCACATTCACCAGATTTATTAAAGGAAGAACTAGTATTCTACCCGAGTATCAAGGTGGTTGGTTCAATACAGCATAAAATGCTTAAGAGCAATGTCATAATTTCTCTTTGCCACTACCTTGATAGCAGAATGACTTGAAAGTGCCATGACTCTTTCAAACGATAATTCAAAGTCTAAGTATTATATTTGATAGCAACAAACATTCTGCTGGAGGAACTCAACAGGTTAAGCAGCATCTGTGAGAGGAAAGAAAGTTGTCGACATTTTGGGTCAAAATTGTGCATCAGGATGACAGGGATTAAATTTAGATTAATTTATTATCTAAATCGAAAACAATTGAAGAGGTAGACCCATTCCTGACAATAAAGCCCGGAAAATTATTTGTGATATTAAAATATGATGGTTATAATAAATGTATATTTCTTGTGTTAGGATAGACAAAGGAGTTTCATACAAATCTGTTAAGTAACAGTAAATCTTTGGTTTAAGAGTGGACAAAATTGAATTGTATTCATCAAAGTTCGTTAACTATTGCTAAATATCATTCACTGTTTTTCAGTAATTGATAGCGTTGGGGACTAGTGTTTAAAGTCTATTTAAACTTATCTCTCTGTCAGAATCCTCCACCTACAAAGATCCAAACTAGATTATTATGATTTATTCTCCTGTTTATAACAGTAAAAATTCCAGCAGAAAACAAATCTGCATTTTTACAGTAACTCGCACTGAAAAAATCAAATTGTCAATGAAAACTGGAAAATTACTCAATCATCCCACACAATGATTCTTCACCTTGATTAATACAATGTTTCAAGCTCCAAAGAAAACAAAGACGTAGCAACCAATTTTGAATTGCATGAGTTCTAAACTATAGCTCTTCAATTTGTAAATAGTATCAGAACTATGCAACTCAAGTGAAATCAGGAGAATGGTTCCATGCACCAGTGCATAATAACATGAATAATTAAATGAAATTGATAACTAAAAATAAGGTTAAATTCAGGGAATTGTATTGAAATTCTGGTTCAGTTCCCATCATACCTTCTGGTCACTGTTAGCAAGTGCATTTATGCTTCTGTTTTGCAAACTCCATTTTTGGATCAGTCCCACTTAGAGAAACTTGGATGCTTTGGTTAAGGTAATATAAACTGCACTTTGCCTGGTCTTAAAAAAATAATGGTCTGATGCAGAGACCAAAGTCTGCCAAGCGGAGCCTTTGACAAGGTCTTGCATGGAAGGCTCGTCTGGAAAGTTAGATCACATGGGATCCAGGATGAGCTAGCCAATTGGATACAAAATTAGCTTGGTGGAAGGAGACAGAGGGTGGTGGTGGAGAGTTATTATTCAGATTAGAGGCCTGTGACCAATAGTGTGTGACACGGATTGGTGCTGGGTCCACTGTTGTTTTTCATTGATGTTAACGATTTGGATGACAATGTTGTTAACATAATAAGTTCATGAACGGCACCGAAATTGGTGGTGTATTGGACAGTGAAGAAGGCTATTGAAGGTTACAAAAGGATCTAGATAAATTGGGGAGGTGGGCAAAGGAATGGCGGATGGAATTTACCTCGGACAAACGCAAGGTGTTGCATTTTGGTATGTTAAAACAGGGCAGGACTTGCACAGTGAATGGAAGAGCCCTGGAGAGTGCTTAAGAGCAGAGAAACCTAGGGATGTAGGTACATAGTTCCCTGAAAGCAGTGACAAAGGTAGACAGGGTGACAAAGGAGGCGTTTCGTACGTTTGCCTTTATT
>JARFYF010000094.1:9036146-9047009 GCA_030265395.1 Rhina ancylostomus | reverse complement strand
TTTTAAATCCAAGTTATCATGCTTTGTCATAGAGTTATACAACACAGAAACAGATCTTCACCCCACTATATCTGTGCCAACCCTTCTGCCCAACTACATTAATCCCATTTGCCTGCATTAGGTCCACATGCTTCTATTCCTTGCCTATTTAAGTGCCTGTCTAACTGTTTCTTAAATGTAGTGATTGTATCTGAGTCTAGCACCTCCTCTGGCAGTGAGTTCCGGATGTTAGCTACTTTCTGTGGGGGAGAAAAACTTTCCCCTCAAATCAGAATCAGGTTTAGAATCAGAATCAGGTTTGTTATCACTGACTGGCAGAGAGGAAGAAGCTGTTCCCAAAATGTTGAGTGTGGGTCTTCAGGCTCCTGTACCTCCTGCCCGATGGTAGTAATGAGAAGAGGGCATGTTCTGGATGGTGAGGGTCCTTAATGATGGATGCCACCTTCTTGAGGCACCATCTCTTGAAGATGTCCTCGATGGCGGGGAGGGTTGTGCCTGTGATGGAGCTGGCTGTGTCTGCAACCCCTTGCAATCTCTTTTGATCCTGTGCATTTGAGCCTCCATACCAGGCTGTGATGCATCCAGTCAGAGTGGTCTCCATCCTGGTACATCTGTAGAAATTTGCAAGAGCCTTTGGTGACATACCAAATCTCCTTAAACTCCTAAAGCGTACCTTCTTCATGATTGCATTGATGTGTTTGGTCCAAGATAAATCCTCGGAGATGTTGACTCCCAGGAACTTGAAGCTGCTCACCTTTCCACCGCTGACCCCTCAATGAGGACCTTAAAACTTCTTCCTCTCAACTTAAGTATGCCCTCATGTTTTTTGATACCCCCACCATGGGAAAAAGATTCTGACTACCTACCCTATCTATGCCTCTTATAGTTTAATTTAAGTCACCCTCCGCCTCCTTTGCTCCAGAGAAAACAAACCCAGCCTATCCAATCCCTCCCATAAGTAAAGTCCTCCAATCCTGTCAACATCCTGATGAAGCTCCTCTGCACTCTCTCCACTGTAACCGCATCCTTCCCACAATGTGGCAACCAGAACTACACACAATACTGCAACTGCAGCCTAATCAGTGTTTTGTAAAGTTGCAACATAACGTCCCATATTTTGTATTCTATGCCCTGACCCTATGAGAGCAAACATGCCATGTGTGCACAGCAACATTTCAAAAGCAAAATATTGCAGATGCTGGAGATCTGAGGTTTAAATTAAAAAATGCTGGAAGTACTCAGCAGTTAATGCAGCAACAGTGGAGAAAGAAATAATTGAAGTTGCAACTTAATGTCACATTGAAATTTCTTCCTATTTTTCTCACACATCAAGCCCAGTTTGCAGTCTTGCGTTCACTTCAGTGGAGGTAGATCAGAGAGTTTTTTTGTGGCTAACCCTGTCTCTACCCAGAGTGTTTTGGAAATTGTTTAATCTGTTATTGTAAAAGTCTACACTCTTGTTAACTCCACTTATTGACAGCTTGCGACCCTGGAAGATTTGGGATTAATTGCAGACAGAATTGTGACTGTGGAGGGGCTTCTTGCAAGTCAAGAACTGGACAGTGCATCTGCCCTGCTGGTAAAATGGGACTCAGGTGTGAAGCAGGTAAGGCCCATTCAAAGACATCACTATTTGCCTTAGTCCGGAGTTCCCGAACTGCAGTACGCAAGATATCTGTGAGGCGTGTTGTATTGAGTGGATTGATGAGAGGTGGGTAGCAGGATGGAACTGGTTGTAGAGCAGATTGGGAAAGGTGGTCAGGCAGGGAAAATCAGTGGGGAAGATCAAAAAAAATTGCGGAAATAAAACCAATAAGTACTGGAGAAGCGTCTTCGATCTGAAACATTAACTGTATCTTGTTCCATGGATGCTGCCTGACCTTCTGAGGTTTTTTTTCAGCATCTTCTGTTTTTATTTCAGAGAATCAGTGGGGATTAGGCAGATGATTGAGGGAGGTGGTTACGTCGCTGATCCCTCACGCTGATGTTCTGCTTAACCCAGTCATTGAAAATAATGAAGCAATATACTGGTGATAAAAGAAAGGAAATAGACCTGTTTTAAGGATCATTTAGCCAAATAAGAAGGATTCATAACTTGCATTTAAAGGATTAAAAAGGAGAAACGTGTGGTCAGAGGATGAGATAGGCAACTAGTTAATCTGGATAAAGTTTGGGAACCACTGTGCCGGTCAATGACATGAAAAAACACAGTCTGGGCTGGCAGTGTTCAGTGATCATGGCAAGTTTGCTGTGAACATGACTGAACACAGAAGGAGACTCCGACTGAAGTAAAATGTTGCCTGGCGAGCGAGTTGGTGGGATCCATTGAGATGCAATGTGATCAGATAAAAATTAGCCTCATCTGAAAGCTGGTTTCATTAAGGTCAGTACAATTGAATTTTGGGAACACAGGACAACGTGTGGCATTGCTACATGTGCACACTTAATGTGAATGACAGAGGACACATTCCCATATTGTGAACTTGGAAAGACAAGAAGCCAGATAAAATTCTAAACCGAGATGGCGGGGTGGTTGGTGACGGGGTCTGTAATCAGGGAAACACCTCTCTCACCTTTGAGGCAATCAAACCCAATTCTGGAGATGTTGTCTGGCTCTGATTTTATGCTCTGCCAACCTCATAGGAATCTAATGAGTCAACAAAGGTTCTGAGTATCCCAGCTGTTGGGGAATAACCTCTATGGAAGCACCTTTTTCTAGTGCCATCTCAGCCACCTAAATGTAATTCTCTGAGTGTTCAGTCCTTTCTTTTTTGTTCTTCTTTGGGGCTTATAAAATGGCTACAATACACAAAAAATGCTGGAGGATCTCAGCAGATCAGGTGGCATCCATGGAGGGAAATAAACAGTCGAGGTTTTGGGCTGAGACCCTTCATCAGGACTGGAAAGGAAGAGGGTAGGAGCTGGAATAAGAAGGTGGGGGGAGGGGGAGAAGCACACACAGGCAGGGGATAGGTGAATTCAGGTGAGAGGGGGAAGGTAGTGGGTGGGGGGGAGAAGATGTAATAAGCTAAGAGGTGATAGGTAGAAGAGGCCAAAGGCTGAAGAAGAAGGAATCTGGTAGGAGAGGGCAATGGACCGTGGAATAATAAGTGTTCACATTCACTTTCCATGTTTTCATGCATCTTATGCTATTTCAGTGCTGTATCTTGGTGGACTACTGCACCAATTGTTCAGAACAAATAATCCTTCAAATCCCATTTTGCTTACAGGGAAAACAGTAACAGCCTATTGGAAGCTCATGAGGATGGAAATACATTATAAGAGAATTAGAAATAAGGTGTGACCATTTTGTTAATATCAAAGGGTTATTGTTCTATGATGGTGTGAGGTGTGGTTTGATGGGCGGCACAACACAGTGGGCCAAAGGGCCTGTATTGTGCTGTATTGTTCTATGGTTCTAAAATCAGTACCCTCTGTCTCTGTGCAGAGATACCTCAAGCAGATAACCTGCATTCTTCAGCATCCTTCATACGTCCTCATTTGTTTGCCTTGCCAGTAATCAGCAGTTTAGAATCCCATTTTAACTCAGTCCTTCTTCAAATTTTGGCCTTCAAAAAACTGTATGATATTACAGAACATCCGCTATATTTCTCTGTAGCAGTGGACTTTCCACATTCTTAAGACATTGCAACAAACTTTGTGAAATACTTTGAAGTGTAATCATAATTATTGAGTGGAAAAATACACTAACTAATTTGTACAAGTCTTGCAAACTGTGTGATTATGTCCTCATAATCTGTTTTAAGTGCTGGTCTTCAAAATAGTTCCCCTTATTTTCAGCCACCTGAAGAGGTAGGTGTGATCTCAATTTAATATCCTGTCCCAAAAAATGACATCTAGGACCCTGTGAGGATCCCTCAGTGTTCCACTGGATAGTCAGCCTAGATTTTATGTTCATGTCTCTGGAGCACAACTTGATTCACAACCTTTGGACAAGGATGTATTCTCACTGAACCATGAAACCTTTAGCATTTAGTCTATGTTTTTGTTTTAAAATAGTTTTATCCTATGACTGAAGTATCACTCTGATTCATGTAGTTATGACATGGTAGCTGGTTGCCAATTTTTGATCTGACTGTTCAATCAATTGGTTACTGTGGTCAGTATTAATATATGTATGTTATGTTTAGCACTTACAATTCAAAGTTATTTATTGGAAAAGTAAGTACCAGTTTTAGAAGTAGATCAGCAGGTTCATTAGCATTCCAAATCAGTAATATAGGAGAAGCACTCAATTTTCTGGCAACAAGTAAGGCCCCACTGGCTTAGTCATTGACAACAGGAACTTCTATTTTTATATTGGTGTTTCAGTTAACGTGATTATGTAGGTGTCTTTTACTTACGTGGACGACAAAAGCAGTTTTATATAATTCAGGGTTATATAGAGTCATGGAATCATACAGCATGGAAACAGACGCTTCGGCCCAACTGGTTCTATGCCAACTAAGACATCCATGTTAGCTATCTCATTTGCTAATCCCAGTTATATCAAATATTTTTAACCTTATCTTTTGATAGTCTTTAAAAAATTGTGTGGATCTGATATGAACAATTTAGTTCACATTCTTTAAGCTTTCTACAAATAAATATATAGAAAGCAAACAGCTGTCAGGTGTACAATGGGCATGTTTGCATTTAGTTCGATTTATTTTGCAAACAAGTTGAACTTCCTCTTTTTGTTCGATATTTATTTCTATCCTGCCTTTAAAACATTCATGCATGCTTATCTATTTAATTTGTCAGTTGCTTTTCAGTATTTCACCTAAATAAATACTAGCGAGCTATTTATATCATTGATGCACGCGCACACACACCAACTCTAATGAATCTTCTCCCTTGGATTCTAAACTAAACTGTAGTATCTCTGTCTCACTGTATACAAGATGAACTATCTCCACTCACTCTGAGGAGTGAACCTATCATCTGCATATCAGTATAACTCAGTTATGCACAACCCTTACCAATCATGCTAATGGGAAGCTAGAAAATCTGTTATAAATAATTAACTTATTTATACAGTTGAAATAATTTTAAATGATTTTGGTTTAAATCTAAAATTGCTGTCACCCAAGTATCACCTAGCCTGGCAAGTTTAGTTAGTTTGAATTGTACATTTCAGTGATTTTTTTGCTTTTGATCATTTACTCAACTCATCAGGACAGTAGTGGCAGAACTTGCAAGATAAGAGGCATTATTGTATGTTGAAATAAGCCCCCTGAGGGTTCTGAAAGTAATTGTAATTTCCTTGTGCCTTAAAGCTACAAGCCTCTTTCAGGTCACCCTTTGATCTGCAGGCTTTGTATTTGGTTTCACATTTTTGCAACAACTTGATTTATTGCTTCTTTCCAAGCATTTTCAATCTTGATGATATCCTGCAGTTTAGGTTGAGCTGTTCATGTAGATTTTAAAATTAATCGATTTCATGTACTATCTAAAATGTGCACCAACACTAATTACATTGTGGAAATGGATTCTTCTCACTTTAATCTGCCAAAGCCCTTCCTGATTTGGAACATCATCTTTATTATCTCCCTGGAATCATTTCTAATCAGAGTAAATCTCTGTATCTGTTACAATTCTTGATGCTCTTTCTGGACTAGATACATTATACTGGCTATTATCTGTCTCATGACTTTAAGGTTTGATACAATTGTTTTTTTTGTTCAATATTCCTCCGTATAAAGTGATGGGGGTCTGCTTGACCAACTTGTTCCTTCAAAAGTATGTGTACTTGGGTTTCTTTCTTTAAAGAACTCTTTAAAATTGACTGCTGATTACTGCAAACTTAACCTGGTTTGGAGGAAGATGTATGAACTGATAACAGCATAATACATGCTAAGTTAAAGGAGATAAGCTAAGCCAGAGGCTTATAAATTCTGATCATTAACTTTATTTTTGGAGCATTCCTTGTGTCATTATAAATGGCGAAGACCATGGGCATGCACACATTTGTGGAGCAAATTATACCAGATACCATGTTAGTGCATGCAAAGTTAAAGCCTGATGAAAGTATGTCAAGTTAGTAGATCCTGATGTCTATCAGTATGCAGCACCAATTGAAGACCACCACTGCCACCTTGAAGCATAATACTCTAGCGACTATGCTTTCGTAACTGTCAAAGCTGAACCTGTATCCGGCAATAGGAAGGGCGCCCATCAGTGCTATTTAACAGAATCATCAACTACATATAGGTTAGTTGCTGATTGATTCCTTATGGATGTTTAGGGTCATAGAGCTGCACAGCATGGAAACAGGCCATTTGCCCAACTCGTCCATTCCAATCAAGATGCCCATCTAAGCTAGTCCTATTTGCCTGTATTTGGCCTATATCCCTCTAAACCTTTCCTATCCATGAACCAAGCAAATGCCTTTTAAATGTCGTTATTGTGCCTGCCTCAACCACTTCCTCTGGCAGCTCATTCCATATAAGCACCACTCTCTGGGTGAAGAAGTACCTTCGGTTCCGCAAGTGTTTGGGGCTTTTACCAGTTGTTTCCATTTGCCAAGTTCTGCAGGAAGTGGTGCAGGGAGTCCTGGACATTTCAAAAGCAAAACACTGCAGATGCTGGAAATCTAAAATAAAACAAAAAATGTTGAAAGTGTCTGGGAATTCTGACTCTGTTTATCTCACTGACTAACCTCAAGAGCATTTCCAGTATTTTCTGTTATATTCCTGAAGAACTTTTTGCTGATTTCAAGGCTTCTGTGTAAATCAGTCACTTCCAGAAAAGGCTGCCTGAATGCACATTGGCATATCTAAGAGGATGGGCAGAAGACACGTAGAACCATACAAGCTGCTGAGAAGGTGACTGTGTCTGCCTAGGATGTTCAGGGTAAAACTCCATTAACAATGCGGGCCACTTCCATGTTGATAGATATCCCCTACTAGAACATAACTGCAGGGTAAGGAACTTATTGCCAGTGGCCGTGAAGACAAATATGGTAATGAATTGCATGGCTTCTTCTAGATAAGACAGGAGCTAGAAATATTTCCAACGTATAACAGCTGTCAGTGAGAGAGGTCACTAAAATAATCTATTCCAATAGAGCTAACTTTTAATCAGTCTTACCAGAGACCAACATGCCAGAACTAAAAGGGAATCTACTGCACGATTTCCCTTATGGTGTGTGACTAGAATCATGAAATGGCTGGTGTCTGCCAGCACTACATTCTATAGACTCTTCTACATTAGCTATGTACAAGCTACCACGCCAAGAAGATCTATCCAGTGACAAAATGCAGATAACTTAGTGGACATGCAGCGCACTCACATGTGAGCAGCATGCATACAATGGAAGTCATGCTTCTGCACAAAAGGTACTGGAACAGATGATTAGTATACAGAAACAACACTGTCACTGTTTAGACTGCTCTGAAAGAGCCCTGCAGTACTCCACTGAGCAAATGTGAAAGTTCATAGTGGTCTGGTGCATCCTGGATAACCTCACAACCATGAAAGCAGCTTTTACCACCAGCTGCATAATAAGCAGCAGGAGGAAAAGGAGGAAGGAAAGGGAGTCTGATAGCCCCTTTATGCTCAGCGTGTCCCCCATAAAGAACTTGGCCAGGCTTGAGAATGTAAACTGCATGCCGCTCTGCATTGGGGATGTTGAAGGGGCAAGAAATAGAGGTGTGTAGGTACCTCAAAGAGTTACAGGGCTCAAGGAGATTACTGTGATGATGGAGATATTTGAAAGCAAGGATGAGAATGTTTTGATGTTTACATAAGACTAGATGTTTACTATCATACCATCTGTTTGGAGGCAGTGCAGAAATAAAAGCCACCACAAAATGAACATCTCGATCAAACTTATAAATAAAATCATCCAAAATTACAAACAGCAGTCAGTTGATCATCCTTGTGCATGAATTTACTGTGTGACTTTGACATGTCTTTGCCTGTCCAATAACGGGTTTCCATTTATATCCCACCTTTAAAGTGGGGAAAATGGCTGAAGCCACTGCACAGCAATGGTACCAAACAAAAGTTGACACTGATCAGCAACAACGTTATGCTATAGACATAGATGGTCTCAGAGATGACATGGATATGAGGTCTGGAGGCCGAGCTCAACACAAGATTAAGGATGGTACCAGGGTCCTTGTGCTTTAGTGCAGTGCTGTTCCATTGACTGCAGCATGAGTACTGGAAGGCTAATAATTTTTACAGATGTGTCTTTTCTTGGGAGGCAATCTTGAGTAACTGTGTGCCAATAATGCCTGGTAGCAGACAGCTCCATCTCAGCATTGATAGAAGTAGGCTGGACTGACAGGGTGACAGATAACAGCAAGAGTACTGACAGGATTTCAGGATGAATCCTATCTCTGGTCATGCCCCTGGATCCACTGAGACTCCCAAGCACCACCTCAGCAATCCTATATACTGTTGGAGGATAGACTGCTAAGAAGTACCTTTCAACATTTCAGTGTACAGCCCATGATGGCAACTGTCTAGCTTACATGAAAACATGCAAGGTAGTACTGCGAGCTTCCACTGCAACACAGACTTTGGGTAGCTGTTGCTTATGCTGCAATGGAAATTGTGACATTGGCCATCAGACACAATTTCATGTTTGGGTTCATTTTTCCTGCACCAAAGCCTCTTTTGCAGCAGCCACTCTTCATCATTTCCCAGGTCAGATTCAGTAGTAGAATGGTCATCAGCCACAACGCACTTCCTCATGAAGAGTTGTAACCTGGAATTAAGTACCGCAGACTAGCTTCAATCAGAACTAGCTACCATTTTGGCTCCTGCTGATTTCACCAACCAATAAACTTCATAATTAATGCTGATCAATTTCTTCAAAATTGGCTATGAGCACGTAAGACAAAGTTTGCACATGGTTTGTATCCCTCAACAGATTAATCCTTCTTGATGACCCAAGAATATTTTTTGAGGGCTCTCCAATTTAGCCTCTAAGTTCCTCAGTGAATTTTGCAAAATTTGCTATGGAATTCTGTGCCTGTTTTGTTGTGCTAAGTTGAATTAGGTATTCCTTATATGTTTGTAGTATATTTGAATTGTGTCTTTGGGTCAGTTATGTTTTCGTTGTGCACTAATTACCTTCAATTCCAATATGGTTATGCACTAATTTAATGTTTGGCCATTGTAGGTAAAGACTGAGATCAGCGTCCAAAGTAAACACCAGACAATGCAAGGTATTGCATTTCCAATCCAGGAAAGTGCCATCACAGCCATTCTCTTACTCAAAGAGAGGAAGATAAATTACATCCAACTGGTATGTAATTCTTTTTTTCATGGCTTAAATTTTAATCAATGTAGATTGAATTAATTTTGTTAATTGTCGAGCTGTGCCTTGCATGTAACAAAATAGGTGGACTGTGTTAACAAAAACCTGATCAGTGTATGGTATGATGCTTTAACTTGAGTTAATTTAATTATAGTTGTAACAGATCTGATGTTTCTTAAAGATTATTAACTTTTTTAAGCTTAAGATACTGCTACATTTGAAGAGCACAGCATTAACATAAAACTATTCTTTCTGAGTGCAAACTGGCTGTCATATTTCATACATTACAGTGGAGGCTACACTTCGGTACTTCATTGGCTTTATGACCTCCTGAGTCATCGACAATTCCTTTACCTCCGCAGAAGCTGTTCGACCCACTGAGTTCCTCCAGCAAATTGTTTATTGCTCCAGATTACAGCATCTGCAGTTTCTTGTGTCTCTACTATTCTTTCTCCCTCCAGCTGAAAAAGTTATCAGAATCTTTTGATTCTGTTAACCTTCCTAGGTGGAGGGTGAAGGAATCGTGGTTTCTACAAAATTAATTGTTAAGCACCTCCCCCTAACTTCAGGTGGTCATTAAAGCCAATGAAGTACTGAAGCCAATGAAGTAGCCTCCATTGTAATGTATGAAGTGTGACAGCCAGTTTGCACTCAGCAAGATCCCCCTTGCAATAATGGCTTGCTAATCTGTTTCAGTGGTGATGATTGAGGAATAAGTATTGCTCTGCTTTTAAAAAGTTGTGCCATGTAATTTTTAACTTCCATCTGAGAGAGTAAATGTAGCTTTGGTTTGATGTCCCATGCGAAACTTGGTTGTCAGTTGATTGTCCCATGCCAAGCCCCCTCAACACTACATGGTGAGTCAGCTTAGATTATTTGATTCTGTGGAACAGGTTTTAAACCCACAACATTCTGACTCAGGCAAGAGTGCTAACAGTTCAGTCATAACTGACAGAAAAAAGGAATTAAAAATCTCTTGCTTTTGTTCCTCCTTAATTCTCAGGTTGCAATGGATCAATGAAAATGCTGTTCCTATTTTCACTAGAGTACCAATTATATTAACTTGTAATGCCCATATTTTTTGTCAACCAAGCAAGCTGCAATGACTTCATAGTAATATCTTAACCATTTTTAACCCTGTGAGTTATGCAAGTAATAAGTCACATGATTGAAACTCTAAGTTCGCAATGAACTTATTTAGAAACTGAAGCACAATTGAGACATTTGACGTGGTATGGACATATGACTCACTAATAGCAAAGGCTGAATGGCCATCATCTCAGACGTGCGTCAGTGACATTTTATCAGTGAGATGGTGAAGATGACATTTGGCACACTGGCCTGCATTGGTCAGGGCATTGAGTATAGGAGGTGGGACATTGTGTTGCGATTGTACAAGACATTGGTGAGACTGCACTTGGAGTATTGTGTATTGTTTTGGTCACCCTCTTATAGGAAAGACATCATTAAACTGGAAAGAACGCGGAGGAGATTTACGATGCTGCCAGGGCTCAAAGGCCTGAGTTATAGGGAGGGGTTAAGCAGACTAGGACTATTCCTTCGAACATAGATTGAGGGGGTGACCTTAT
>JARFYF010000094.1:8901837-8918787 GCA_030265395.1 Rhina ancylostomus | reverse complement strand
TTCAAACAAAAGACAATCTGCAAAATCTCCTGAAAAAGGCAACTAGTTAGAAAAAAAAATCTTCAAGAAGATTAATGTCTGTGAAATATCTTCCTGATTCACAAAAGTAATCAGGTAACACAGGACATTAATCCAATCTCACGCTGTATACAACATACTTACAACTGTGACCAATTGTATCCTATGGTCATTACTCTCTATGATAAGTTGATGCATTATTGTGATGATGCAGTGTTAGTTATCCCTGTTGTTGAAGAAGTCGAATTTGCTTCTCCAGGTGTTGCTGCTAATGTGATTGAGTTGCTTGTGGTGTGGTTGATATTTTTTGTTCCATCAGCTTTGGTCTAGGCTGGAGATGATTTGGTTTCTTCTCATCTTGCAGTAACTCACTTGCACTTTTTCCATTTTATTGCATTCAGTGCTCATAATGAGGTCCTCCCTACACCGGAGAAACCAAACCCAGTCTGGGTGACAACTTTGCAGTTCACAACGGTAACCCTGCACTTTAGTTGCCTGCTATTTTAGTTTTGCATTCCACTCCTATTCTGACCCCTGTCTTTGAAAGCATCCACAGAAGGTGCTGCCTCAAGAAGGCAGCATCTATCATTAAGGATCCCCACCGTCCGGGTCATAGAACATAGAACAGTACAGCACAGAACAGGCCCTTTGGCCCACAATGCTGTGCTGACATAGCTAATCCCTTCTACCTACAGGATGCCCATATCCCTCCATTTTCCTCTCATTCATGTGCCCGTCCAAGCCCATCTTAAAAGCCCCCAGTGAATTTGCCTCCATCAGGCAACACATTCCAGGCATCTACCACTCTCTGAGTAAAAAATGTACCCCTGACATTTGTTCTGAACCTACCCCCTCTCACCTTAAATGCATGCCCTCTGGTATTGGATCACTCAATAATGGAAAAAGATATTGCTTGTCCACTCTGTCTGTGCCCCTCATAATATTACACTTTCAACAGATCACCCTTCAGCTTCCGCCGCTCCGGAGAAAAAAGCCCAAGTTTGTCCAGCCTCTCCTGAGAGCACATGCCTTCTAATCCAGGCAGCATCCTAGTAAACCTCCTCTGCACCCTCTCTAAAGCCTCCATATCCTTCCTATAGTGAGGTGACCAAAATTGTATGCAATACTCTAAATGCGGCCTAACCCAGAGTTCTACAGAGATGCATCATAAATTGCATGACTGCTTCCTGTAAGAAATAGAGCTAGTTGCAGAAAGGGGTTGGGATGGAGTGAGCGGGAGGCAGGATGGTGCTGTTTGTAGGAAAAGGATAAAGATTGGAGACGGCTGGGTGCACAGGCCACATGTTTGCACAGCAGAAGATGGCTGGCAGCAAAATAAGATATCTTTATTAGTCACACGTACATCGAAACACACAGTGAAATGCATCATCTTGTGTAGAGTGTTCTGGGGGCAGCCCACAAGTGTCGCCCCACTTCCGGCTCCAACATAGCACGCCCACAGCTTCCTAACCTGTACGTCTTTGGAATGTGGGAGGAAACCAGAGCACCCGGAGGAAACCCACGCAGACACATGGGGAGAACGTACAAACTCCTTACAGACAGCGGCCGGAATTGGGTTACTGGCACTGTAATTGCGTTACGCTAGCCACAACATATTTCAATCCTTTTATCTTCCTTTTCTGGGAATTTACAAGCCACCTAGTTTGTTTTTTATATTTTTCAGCATCTAACCTAAATTGTGAGAATTTTATGCTTTGCTCATTGTGCTGAAGACTATATATGCTCTTGCTTAAATAATTTTTCAATATTGTTTCTCTAGGAGGGGGATCTGCTTTATTGCCAGCTCCTATCCCCCCTGTCACTTTGGAGGAGAAACAATACCTGACGAAACAACTTGCTTCTAAAGGTGCAACAATTCAGGAACTCAACACAGTTCGCAAGTCTCTCTCGCTGCTGAAGGGTGGAGGTTTGGCAAGAGCTGCCTACCCTGCACAGGTTTGTGCCCTTGACGTGTATTTCAGATTGCAAGTTTATTGATTATTAAGCTTTGAATGAGTTTCTGACCACAGCAATGGTTACCCACAACATACAATCTTCTGTCTGAGGCCAGGAGGCCAAGGAAAATAACCTGTGCACAATTTGGGGACAAACTCTCCACTTCTCCCAGGCGTTCAAACAGAGGTCCGGGTGCTGCAAAATTCAGCTCTGTGCTGTTCAGCTAACAACCTTGCTCTTCGTCTTCGGTACAAATGCAAAGCTTAAAATATTGATTAGATTCTAACCATTCTAAATTGATGCTTCAAAATCCTCTTAATCTCAATTAGCAGCAAGTTACTCCTCTATCTTTGGAAATTTGCTCACTCAGGAAGCAGTCAAGTCTTCTGTAAGAAAATAACATTTTCAATTAATCTGTTCCAAAGCTAGGACACCCTCTAAGCATTTAAGCAGAATCTTTGCCTCCATTTGGATGTGCATGCTCCTGCCCCTTGTCCCACCATTTTAAATGAACTGTCCAGCCATGCTTCATTTTAAGTCTGTGGTAATAAAGCTGTTTCTGATTTTAAAAACCTTTCCCACATTCCCTCCCTCTTTATTTGTTAAAGAGGACATCCTAACTCAGGGAACTCCTAATTAGGAGGCCCCAGGAATTCATGCAATATTGGTATCCTTACCAGAATCTGGATTTCTTTCACCACTTCCATAGACCAAAATCAGTACATAAGGGAAGATATAACAGTTGTATAATAGCTACATATAGTTTCATAAAATCTAACTAAACTATTGTTTTCTCCAAATTCACTTCTCAATGCATTGAAGTTGTGAGGAGCAGTAACTGAATGACTTTTAGCCTATTTTATCTTCCATCATCATCAGAAGATGCCAATTTCTCACATACAGGTTTATCAGTAAACCTGAACTTAAGCAGAATATTTAATCATGTGAATCAATATAACGGAGCACTATCTTGGACTTTGTAATTAAGCCACTGGACAGCAAGTTCAAAGGTGGTAGTGAAGAGGAGGCACATGGTTTGCTGCTTCATATTTTAAGCTCAGCTGCGTCCGTTATGCCACTTTATGGACACCACTTCATAATGGAATTAGCACAGGATTGTTCGGAAATGCATCTTTTAATTCCACGCTGTCTTGTGTGCTCCCCTACTTGCGTTAAGTGTGCTTAAGATAACAGATTATGTCAGCAATTCAACTCTAGTAAGCGTCAAGCATTACTACCTTCAGTAATTGTAAACTCAGTAAAATATATGTATGAATAATGCCTTACATTTAATCTTGATTCAACAGTAAAATATTATAAAAAATAGTTAATAGCTTCAGCATTTTGATCAGAGATTAATATAATCTTTGAAAGCATATTTGGAATTAATTTTATTTACATAAAAATCTGACTTGTAATAGAATATGTTTATCAGATTTAACTCTGCAATGGATTCAAATAGCAAGGAGTATAAAGTACTATTCTTTGTTTGACAGGTGGTAAGCCTTATCCTATCTGATATCATTGGTGACAATTTGGAGTTCATAGCTAGTGGCCCTACTGTACCTAACCTGCGAAGTAAGGAAGATAGTTGCGAGATTTTGTCAAAGTACCACTTGTTATCATCCATGCCAAAATCTGTGAAAGAAGTTCTGTCTCAGCCTAGCACAAGAATGGACCAAGAGGAAACCCAAGATTTTGCTCATGTTTTCAATTTTATTGTGGGATCAAATGCAACTGCCTTAGAGGAAGCAAAATGCAAATCTGAAAGCTTGGGTTACAAGAGTTCTATCCTGTCTACTGGAGTGAGTGGAGATGTCAGGCCTGTGGCCAGACTGTACAGTCTATTGATCAGATATGTGTGCTCTGTTCTGGCAGCTCACGGTTCAAGATGTGTGCAGGCAACCAGTCTGAAAGATGACATGCTGCAGATCATTGGAAATTTGGAGCTTCCGGATTTCCGATTGGACAGCTGTTTGGAGCTCTTGGAGAACACGCTGAGCTCTGGGAAACCAATATGCCTTTTGGCAGGAGGTGAAACTACGGTTCAGCTGCAGGGCAGAGGGAAAGGGGGTCGAAATCAGGAGATGGCCTTGCGTGTGGCATTGGAACTGCACCAAGCAAAATCAAAGATTCCACAGGATCCCTTAACAAAGCATGAAATTGTTTTCCTTAGTGGTGGGACCGATGGACAAGATGGACCTACAGAAGCTGCCGGGGCATTCGCTTACACTGAACTGGTTGAAAACGCTTTCCGTGAAGGGCTTAATGTAGAGGACTTCTTAAATAACAACGATTCCTTTACTTTCTTTAGCAAGTTCAATAAAGGAGCAGATCTAATCATGACAGGCCTGACAAGCACCAATGTCATGGATGTACAGGCAATTATTATTCAATCAAAGGAAACTTAAGTATTACCTTTTTGCTAAACTGAGGAGACAAATAAAGCCATTTTTAAAGATTGTGAACTGTTTTTCTACTAACTTTTTCTAATTCATGAACAACAGAAATAACTTCTGTACTGAACTTTGTTCTTCAGATCCCCTTAGCACTACATCACATGGAATAAGAATAAACCAATTTTACAAAAACATTCTGTTCCATTCCTACCTCTGATCATTGGCAAAGGGAGCAGGGATTTATGTAAAGTTTTGACTTGTTTAAGTTAATGCAAACCAGATCAGGGTTAACAGAAATTATGAGGAACTTTGAGAGCCATTGTGTATATTCTTCAGAAATAAAAATTTTGTAGAATCCTAGAAGTTAATTAACAGCAAGGTGGAGGGCCTTGGTGTCAAGGGTTCAAAGATACTTGGCCATTTCCATGTCTCAGTTCTTGGCCTGTAACCTTGGAGGTTGTGAGATAAGTGTTCAACCAGGTACTCTAACTGTGTTGAGGCTACCATCTACACTATCCAGTGACTCACAATACTCTGAATATTTCCTCAGGCTTTTACCTGAAATTTGTGTCCCTTAGCGATTGACCTCTCAGGAGAGGGATGTAAGTCCTTACCATTCACTTAAGCCTACCAGCGAAATGCATATCAAATCTCTCCTCAGCTCCTTTGTTCCAAAGAAAACAAATTCAGGTCTACTTAGTCTCCCTTCATAACTATAATTCTTCAGACAGAAATGGCAATGTGCTTGAAAATCTCCTCAGCTCACTCTTGGTTTTCACTTATTTCCAGAACTATAGAGATCAGAACTGTACATAGTGCTCCATCTGTGGCCTAACTGGTATTTAATACAGTTTGCACATGACCTTTCTACTCATGCTCTGTGCATCCACCAGTAAAGGCAAATATCCTGTACACTTCCTTAACTACCTTATCTACATGTCCTTTTCCCATCAGGTGAATGCCTGTGTCAAGATCCCACAATTCGTTGTCCTGCCGTCTATTTATTCGCTTGCCTTGTTTGCT
Source organism: Rhina ancylostomus (assembly GCA_030265395.1). Lineage (NCBI taxonomy): Eukaryota > Metazoa > Chordata > Chondrichthyes > Rhinopristiformes > Rhinidae > Rhina > Rhina ancylostomus. Next base: position 8,913,391 of record JARFYF010000094.1, on the reverse strand, counting down.
CTCCTCAAATGCATTAGCTCATCTTATTTCTAGATTGAATTTCATTTGTCACTTTCTTCCTGCATCCTATTAATTTATTCCTCTTGGTCACCTTGAAAATTTTGGCACCTTTTTGAAAACTCTTAATTATGACTTCCAAACGTTCAATCTTTTAGGCCATTTTTTAATATTTAATAACACCGTACCAAATGACTGCAGTTTTTGAGAGAATTAGGTTTGGAAATTTGGCATTGCTCCCTGATATCATCTGCAGCCAATGTGGAAGCCTAGAAGTAGAGTGAACTGAAACAGGCAGCATAGCATTACAGAAACCCTTGGATAGGTCACTTATTTGCAAAATGGGAATGGATACAGTGCCATTTGGTGCTTTTGTGAACCCAAATTCAGTTGCTGCTCTTCGCTAAGTAGTTATGGAATTTTGTTCATTTTTGAGATGTGGGCATTGATGGTAAGGCCAGCATTTATTGCCTGCGCCCAATTGCTTCTTCGGATGTGGTGGTGAGCTTCCTTCCTGAACCGCTGTAGTCTTTCCAGTGAAGGGAGTTTCAGGGATTAGATTCGGTGTTGATGAAGGAGAGGAGATTTATTTCCAATTCAACAGTGTGTGCTACATTGGAAGGGAACCTGCAGGAGGAGGTATTCCAATGTGCAGATGCTTTTGCATCAGATAGAAATTTGTAGTTTTGGGAGGTGTTGACAAAGAATGGATAACTGTTGTCCCACCCAAACTTATCCTCTCTGAACCCTGCTGGACAGGATGGAAATGGACCCCAATCAAATTAAGTGCTGACAAATCCCTATTATTCACTTTGCTTCCACTCTGGTTTTGTGGGTTGTGAGGTGGTGGGTAAGATCAATATGAGAACTGCCGCCTCTTCCACTGATGAGGTGGGTGGCTGGGCAGTTTGTGAAGCGGTGTTCTCCTTCCACTGCTTACACAGGGCTTCGGTGTGCTCTTCAAGGCTCTCCATACCATACCAGATGCTCCTCCAAGCAGTCATGTGACTAAGGTACTCAGGAGCAAGTAATAAGAAGGCAGCTATTCAGTAAGCACAGTTAATAACTTAGTGAGGTTCCCAATGAGAATGACGAAGAGATAATAAAAAGATTTCTTAAAAAATTCAAACAAAATAAAACAAAATGTGAAGGCTAAACAACAAATATTAACTTAAAATAAACTTAATTTGGAAAAAAATTAACTGCACAAACTAGTAAGCTGTAAATCAGATTTGTAAAATTGTGAAAGAATAGTCACTTATACATCACACCAGTAAGCATTGCTACATTTATAAGATTTATTTACAGCTCTAATTAAATATCAGACTCTTTAAACTCTTTAAACAAGTACTGCAGTCTTACATTATCAGTAAATAGTGTGGTGTGAATGTTGTGTCCCTAACGCTTTGTGCCTGTGATGCTGCTACAAGTAAGTTTTTCATTGCACCTGTGCACACATGTACTTGTGCATATGGCAATAAACTTGACTTTGATTTTGACGGTGTCCAGTAACAAGCATGTATGACCTTATGTTGGCAAGGTTAACAGCTTGTAACTTAACAGTGAAGATAGAGCCACCATGGCAAGTGTTGATGAGTAATTGTAACATTTACTCCTGTTGAGAGAAGTTTAATCTAAGAAGAAGGAAAGTTGAATCATGCCATTTGCTGTAGTTGTCAGCCTTGAATTGCTGTGGTGCTGGATTACTGGCAGTTAACCAGCAGGAGGAGTCAGGAAGAGAAAAACAAAAATAGTCATCCTCCTCTGTGTTATTATAATAGAGATTATTACAACTCACAATTATCTTCAAGCCCAATTAGCGATAAGCTAGAAATTTAGGACCTGCTAATAACCCCCAGGTCCTGTGAATGAATATTATAAAAGTAGCTGCAGCAGGTAACAATGTACTGCAAACAAGAGAGCATGAAATGGCCACTTCATCAATTAAAATGGAGAATCAGCTCTGAAACCTCTTGCTGCTCTGATACATTTGTCCAAAAATGCATTTTATCTCCACAAGGCAGGCATGTAATGTGTGCTGTTAGATTTTTAAGATTAATTTGAAGCACTGAAATAAATCACTCCTATTTACAAAAGTCAGTTATGATGCAGCCCTGCCCAAATTGTTATAAATCATTCGAAGATATTGCCAGTAACAGTCATTAAATGACACATTTCAAAATTCAATAATAATCAAAACTAATGAATCTGACAACTGGAGTCTGACAAAGTAATTATAAATTACATCGATTATTGTTACTACATCTTCACCTTCAAATCTATAATTCCAAGCAAACTCATCTCCAAACTCCAAGACCTTGGACTTAACACCTCCCTTTGTTACTGGATCCTTGACTTCCTGACCAATAGATCGCAACCAGTAAGGATAGGCAGCAACACCCCCATCATGATTTTCCTCTACACTGGTGCCCCACAAGCCTGCATCCTTAGCCCCCTACATTATACTCATGACTGCATGGCCAGATTCTGCTTTAACTCCATCTACAAGTTTGCAGATGACGTCAACAGAGTGGGCTGTATCTCAAATACCGATGAGTCAAAATACAGGAAGGAGATAGAGAGCCTAGTAGCATAGTGTCATAACAACAACCTTTCCCTCAGTGCCAGCAAAACAAAAGAACAGTTCATTGATGTCAGGAAGGGGGATGGTGCACATGCTCCTGTTTACTTCAACCGTACTGACGTCGAGAGGGTTGAGAGCTTCAAGTTCCTGGGAGTGAACACTACCAATGCACCGTAGGAAGCATCCAATCGGGATGCGTCACAGCTTGGTATGGCAACTGCTCTGCCCGAGACTGCAAAAAAGTTAAGAGAGTTGTGGACACAGCTGAGTACAACACAGAAACCAGCCTCCCCTCCATGGATTCTGTCTACACTTACTGTCTGCCTGCACTGAACTTCCTCTGTAATCTGTAACAATTTGTTCTGCATTCTGTTATTGTTTTCCCTTGAACTACCTCAATGCACTGTTGTAATGAAATTACCTGTATGGATGGCATGCAAAGTTTTTCATTGGACTTCGGTACATATGACAATGATAAACCAATTTACCAATGTACTAACTGGGCAAGTCAATGTAGTGGGATAACCTATTTTCATTTAAAGATCAGCTTTAAGAAGTTGCCATTTTTTCAAAACTAAAATTCATTCAGAAAATGAACCTTGCACCTCTCTAATTTCCAGTTCTGATGAAGGGTCTCGGATTGGAAACATTGACTGTTTCCCTTCCTACAGATGCTGCCTGACATGCTGAGTTATGGCAGCATTTTGTGTTTTTGGTTCAGATTTCCAGCAACTGCAGATGTTTAAAATTTTTCATTTCAGGACAGATTAGGTTTCTTTGTGCAATGTGTTGCTAATGGTAAGGCTGTGGGACATGCCATAGGCCCAACAGTACGAAAAAAAAAGAAATAAAAGGGAAAAAAGACAACTGGGCCAAAATGAAGATGACAGACAGAAATGGCTACACTGATACAAATGTAAAGAAGGAGTGACTTATCTAAAGTTGGAGAATTCGATATTGAATCCTGCAAGTTGCAATGTGGCCGGGCAGAAAATGAGGTGTTTTTTCTCAAGCTTGCATTGGGCCTCATTGTAACAGTGCAGGAGACCACAGACAAAGATAGAATGAGCTCAGATGCTCCAGAAAGCTATTATCCAATTTGCATTTGGTTTCTCCGTTATATAGGAAGCCACATCGTGAACATTGATTGCTGTACACTAGACTGGAAGAAATGCATGCGAATCGCCGCTTCACCTGAAGAATGGGGCTCTGGATGGTGGAAAAGAAAGGGGTGAAAGGACAGGTATAGCACCTCCTGAGGTTGATTCGGAAAGTGCCTTAAGATGGGGAGTGATATGTGGGAACAAAGAGCAGACTGAGGAGTCACGAAGGAAGTAATCCCTTCAAAGGGCTGAAAGGGGAGAGGAATATGGGTCTGGTAGTGTAATCTTTTTGGAGCTGGTTTATAATTCGAGAAGCCTCAAAGCCATGAACACTGCCTCGTTATTCCTCTTTTGCACTATTTATTTATTTTTGTAACTTATTTGTCTTGCACTGTACCTCTGCCGCAAAACAACAAATCTCATGATGTATGTCAGTGATAATAAACCTGATTCTGACTCTAAAATTACAAAGAACAAGAATCTTGCTCGAACAATGGTGTGGCCTATCAGAGAGATTCCCTTCCTTCCACATATCCCACTCCCTCACCTTTTGCCACTAAAGATCAACTTGTTTCCTCTCTTTCCCAGTTCTGATGAAGGGCCCAGAGATCTGAAACTCTGTTTCTCTCCACGGATGTTTCTTGACCTACTGAGTGCTTCCAGCATTTTCTGTTTTTGTTTCAGAATTCCAGCATCTGCAGTTTTTTTAGTTTTCATCTCATGGACTAAAATGTATTAAGTAGCAGTTTTATGCCAATTCTTTTATATCACCCAAACCAGTTTTTAAAGAAGCATTTCCTTATCAACACAAAAACCAAATCTTACGTCAATTGACTTCCATTTTTCTCAATTGATTACCGCTGATGATTATCCTCAGTAGAGCACAAATTATATTTGTTCTCCCTTTTGGTTTGGCAGCCAAAAATAATGCAGAGAAGTAGACACCAGATGTCAGTTTATAACGGTTACCGAAGCTTCGAGACAAGAGTGGACTCTAGAAATACCTTATGCTGTTAACCTGATGTCAGCTCTGAGTCCTTCTTTGGCAAAGACACCCATCAATGTATGTGCCAACAGGAAGATTGCTGTGTAACTGCATCATGACATCTATACTTAAAGTAACATTAACAGCAGTATAATCAGGAATATGTTGTGTAGACCAAACAACTAGGCTGCTGATTTTAATTACTTTTGAGCTGTTCAAATGCCTTACCATGTAGAGATGCAACTCTCAAAGGTTTAAAATTTTAAAAATCCAGCTGAGGCATCATTCCTAAAATATAACAAATAATCCAAGGAAATATTTGTAGAGGTTTATAAGCAAATCTCTTGCCTCACCTATAAATACATAGGTTAAATAAGTGTTTTGGGAACAAAGACAGAATATTTTCCTTATTCCCTCAAAAGTCATATTATTCCCAAATCTATAGGGTACCCAAAAACTACCAAGTCTAAGTAATCGGAGAGAAGGAGGATGAGGGGAGACATGACAGAGGTATACAAAATATTAAGAGGAATAGATAGAGTGGACAGCCAGCGCCTCTTTCCCAGGGCACCAATGCTCAATACAAGAGGGCACAGCTTTAGCGTAATGGGTGGGAAGTTCAAGAGAGATATCAGAGGGAGGTTTTTCACCCAGAGAGTGATTCGTGCATGGAATGCGCTGTCTGGGGTGGTGGTGGAGGCTGATACGTTGGTCAAGTTCAAGAGCTTGTTAGATAAGCATATGGAGGAATTTAAAATAGGGGGCTATGTGAGAAGAAGGGGTTAGTTAGTTTTAGTTAATCTTAGGCATGGTTTAAAGGTCAGCACAACATGGTGGGCCGAAGGGCCTGTATTGTGCTGTATTTTTCTGTGGTTAAAGTTAAAAGTTGTCCAACACTATTTAAACCAAGTGTGCTGTACTGTCAGCTTATACAATTCCTGATGTTTCACTCCCATTGGCGCTGAGAACACAGTTAACAGTGAAAAATTTCATCAAATACACATCGAGTGACTTAACTTTACCACAGACCTTGTTCTCATTGAACTACAAATGTGTTATTAAATTTAGCACCTAATTAATAAGCAAAGCACAGTTACAAGATAATGACACTCATGGTACAACAGTTGAAACTAGTGTGGTGCCAAATAACATTTGACAACATTTCCCAAACATTTGGACAAGCAACAATGTAGGCAATGCAACAGTCACACTAATCACATGAACACATAAGCCACAATTCAGAACTGTATGCCACAAAATCCCTCAAATTAAGACTTTTGAATTACATTGTGCAGTAAATAGTTAGCATGCTTTGAGCAGTTCATGACCTTGTAAAGTTAATTCACCAACATTATTCAAGTTTGTAATTCTGGATGTTGTGACTTTATATTAAAAGGAGAAACATTAAGATATTCTTAGAATTTAGTACAAAAAGTTAAAATTTAACCAATTTTAGGCACCAAATATAATTTCAGAGCTGCTGGGTAGTCATCTTTGAGGTAGACTTTGAAAACCAACAGCAAATTTAAAATTGTAGTCATACTTATCCCAAAAGATGATATGTTCCAAGGTCACATTACAAGATCTGAGGGAATATATTTCTATGCAAATAAACAAAGAGCAAAATCTGTGGTAAATTAAGTCACCCAATGTGTATTTGTTGAAAATTTTCACTGTTAACTGTGTTTTCAGAACCAATGGGAGTGAAACATTATCACTACAGTACTGGAACAGGTCATATAGTTTGTTGGAATACCATTGGTCATGCCAAAGGAGTCCAATTTGGTCTCATGAGTTGAATTTAGCTTCCAGTTTAACAGTGCCTCTTGTTTTCAAACACCTCTGATCTCTGAGATATCTCTGCTTTGGGGCATCAGCCCCAAATTAAATTGTTCCTCCTCCGGTGACTGACCCTGTGACTGCCAAGACTTCATGTTCTGGCATTCTAATCCATTCACTTCTTTCCTAATTCCCTTCATAGAATCTGCCTCTTTGATCAAATTTTTAGTCTCCAAATCACTCAAATGGTTTCAAGACAAATCTAGGTCTTGAGCCATCAGGAGAGATTGCATAGGCTAGGTCTGTTTTCCCTGCAGCAAAGGAGGCTGAGAGGTGGTGACATGATGGAGGTGTATAACGTTATGAGAGGCATAAATAGGGTATTTAGCCAGTGTCTGTTTCCCATTGGTACAGTGTCTAAAACTAAAGGGCATAGGTTTAAGAGAGGGAGGAGGTTCAAAGGAGATCTGAGGGGTTAATTTTTCATACAGAGTAGTTGGTATCTGGAATGAACTGCCAGGGAAGGTAGTGGAAGCAAGAAGAGTAGCAACATTTAAGAGGCATTTGGAAGGGTAGCTGAATGAGCAAGGCATAGGGGGATATTGAATTAATGCAGGCAAGTTGGATTAGTATGGTAGTTGGCATAGACATGTTCCAATGCTGTATAATTCTATGGCTCTGTAGTTTGATAGCATTCCTGTGAAGTGCTTTAAGACATTTTTCCATGTTAAAGCACAAGATTCTCATAATGGTCTATAGTTGAGAGTCCATTCAGAAATAAGATGATCCAAGCATCAAGCTAGATCACAGATCAGTTGGATGAGAACACAGCACGAATAGGACACTTGGCCCCTCAAGCTTGCTTGTCACTCAAATTGATCATGGCTTATCCGCCCTCATGCATTTTAGGAAAGGGCGTGGTGGGGGAGGCAGATGGGAGGAAAAGAAATGATTTGAACACAGCACATTCAAGTGGTTAGTTAATAATCCAAGCCCATAACCTATTATCCTGCTCATCTTAGCTACATTGGTAAAGAAATGCTTCTCACTGGAATTATCCCAGACCCAAGAGTTGGTCCTTTACCTATCCTTCTGAAGGATGGTAGGACTCCACTGCAAGACTAAATGTGACACAAATTTTCATAGATAAAAGTATCATTCAGTACCACTTCAGGTGACATTAGGCTACAATTTCCAAACTAAATCCTTTGCAATTCAGGGCAATTCAGGACAGTTCAGCCTAGGCAATATTTTCTTATATGCCACTCTGAAGGGTCAGTGATCCTCTCTCTACAGAAGCTGCTTGACTTGCTGTGAAATCTGTGGAAGCAGTCTTCCAGACTGCTTGAAATCTGAAATAAAATCAATGGGCTTTTTATGCTTTTTGATTTTCATTCCACAATTGACCTCAATGCTTTTGGTTTAGAGAAGGGAATGGAATATAAACAAAAAAACTGCCATTCCTGATTGCTATGCAGTTACCCATCCTGGAAAGTGAATGTGCAAATGTTAAAAGAGAATCAATAAACTGGACTGGTAAAAAGGAACTCAAGACCCTATCGCCATTACCTCACGTGTAACAGGAAAGCTCCTTTGGCTTATTAATGTGCCAAGCACCGTCCCCCTGAAGAGGTGCACAACTTCAGAGCTGTTTATCTTGCCCTTGGGCTCAGAGATTGACCAGTAGGGTAGAGGTTGGAGAGTTTCCAGAGCCCTTCCCTATATGCCCTTGGTGGAGGATAATTTAGGAACTGAGGTAAAAAAAACCTCAAAATATATACTGTGTAGTATATTTTAACATGAACAACTTCCTATGCCACAGCATACAAGGAATTAGGTATAAAATGAATCATGCATCAACTTTTCTGTCCTCCAAGCCAAATGCATCACTGGAAAATTTTATGAATTGTTTAATTCTCATTAGAACAAAAGCAAATGTCTCATACAGTTTTGCAATAAGGCTTGCAATACTCTCCCATGTGACTGGTGCCTCATTCTTCCTCCGGGACCAACATAATGTTTTTCTTAAAGCCAGCTGTACTCAATAACAAGTAATGACATATACTAAAGTTGTATTCAATAACAAGTGGTGATGTATCTTATGACATCATGCTAATCCAGTCAGATAACACTGTAGTATCCAGAGGGGAAAGACTTTGGAAATAAGTATTAAAATGAATCCAAGCAGCTATGAATTTGAACTTCCAGTTTATTTATACTAGCTTGTTTTCTTTTAAAAAAAAATATATTGGAGCCAGCTACAACAACTGCAGCTTTTAGACTGGGAGTGATTCAGTATTTAAATCATGTAAGAGATGACCTTCAGCAATGAAAACACCAATACAAACAGCATTTCTGCAACTAGTTTTTATATATTTAAACATAATCAAATAGTCTCTCCCCCCAAAAATTGTAAGCTAAATGTACATATATACACACACATACAGCAGTTTTTTCTAATATACAGCATCAGGGAAACCTTTACATGTCCAAACATAAATATATAAGTTAATTAAGATTAGGGGTACAAGTTTACAAAGATTGTCCAATTTATGGATCACAGTGATTTACAAAATGTACTGTTTATGTACAAAACATTTATACTAGAAAAAGGTGTTTCAGTAGAATATACATCACTTCAGTATAATGAGCTCAGGATCTGTTATTTGAAGACTAACATTTGGCATACTGCATTTCGAATCCAGAGTTCCAACATTTTCACTGCAATATAAATGAGGGGTAAACAAAGATACAGAGCAAATAAAAACTGCAAAATAAAAAGCATCCTGCAAAACACATAAGACAGCAACAAATCATCTCAGTGGTAAAAGGGTTACAGTCTACACTTTTCTTTCAGTCATTTTGATAGCATCCACTGAATCAGGCTTGAGGGGTTGGTGGTGAATTAGGAAGACAGCCAGCACACCAACCCCTCCAAACACATGTGATGGGACCTCACATACTGTAATGCACAATTATGTACTGGAGCAACCAATTTTGCCTCCTATGAGGCCATGTACTTCCCTCCACAGAGTAGATAAAGATAAATAAGCAAAATTTCAGTCTCCATGAACTGCTTTTGATAGCCAATTCAACAGAAGCCTTGACAAAAGCCTGAAACCTCTTCCTCTCATGTTATGCTCCACAAGAGACAGCAGAAATAGAGGGGTGAAGAGATATCACAAAGTGTCCTTGTAGTGCTGCTGGTGGGGCATTTTCCTGTGGGAGCAGAATACAAATATTACTTTGCAAAACCATACACTACAGATCAAGAATAACCCAAGGACCTGGCCAGTTGGCTGAAGGAATACAACCTCGAGCTAAGAGCAAGCGGGAAGGGGCTGGCACAGGATAGAGAATGAAAATAAAAGGTTTAGCAGAAAAAGACACTGTTCCTGATTGCTATATTTTCTCCAACCTAGTTTATAAGAGTAAATATAAAAATGATACAGGTAAGAGTATCATCAGAGACGAAAAGAAAAGAAAATTAGATTTAGTAAAAATGGGAAGTGAAAAAACAAAATATTTGAACGTAATTGTAAGAAAATAGTTTCATGTTACTGCAGAAGAAAGAAATCCCTCCTCCCAGCATACCCTATTGTAGGACATAGGAGAAGGGTGCATTGTTAGTGGTATTTTTGGCTGTTATTCCATGGATGTCATCTGGAGCCACAGAGTTCAGGGCAGATGCTCGCATTGAGAAATGCTATCCATGTGTGTTGCAATAGAACAGTACCCAAAACAAAAAATCAGGACCTCATTGTGTGAAGAATTGTCTTTACGGGGGAGGAAATGATGAGACTCTGGATTATGACACATTGTAGTAACCAACAGCATTGTCTGGTCATTCACATTCTATATTTTTAATGAAGGCACGAGGGCCAAAGCAAGGCCAGTGATAACTTTCTGAAACGGTCAGCTGAATATTGTTCCAGCCCAACATTTTTTGCCAACAGGATGGGAAAACTCTCCCATCAATGGAGACTACACTATGTGTTTGGTGTTTGTAATTAAGTAGGACAAATGTCATTTCTCAGTCCTATTCCACATTAATTCTGATCCTCCAGGTACAAATACTAGATTGTTAAAGTTTCACCTGCACTCAGTCCAGATTTATTTTGATATGGAGGGGGTGGTGTTGGGTGGGAAGGTGTAGGAAGATCACTCTCTCAAACCAAGTACCATAAAAAAAAAAATCAGAAGTTATTATAGTACCTCAGATCTGCTCCTTCAAGTTTTACTGCATTTTCCCAGCAACATGTAAACAAAAATGTTCATTTATACTTCAGACATTTAACCCCATTTCAGCAGGCTAGCAGAAACAGTTACATTGCTTAGTATACTTCATAATATGCTCTCACTCCAAGTACCTTTAAGTGTGAATGGAAGTTTAAATTTTTCTTCAGGCATTTTTAAAAAAAAAATAATGTTAATTGCAGAGAATCATCTGAACCAATGTACTGTATCTCCCCCAATTGTCAAACTGAATGGAACTGGAATCTATCCTGAAACAAGATCTGCTATATTGCTGCAAGAACAGGTTTTGTATCACAACTTCCATTACAGCCATTTTGAGGAAAGGGGGAGAAAAGTTTCATTAAATAAAATAATTAATAGATCATCCACTAATGCTTAAGACATCAAATATGTTTGGTTTTGTACAGTAGAAAGTTGATTTTAACTGAATTCTCATTATCCATTTAGAGCATAGTATTTCTGTGGAAAATTGTTGTCTTCCAACAGTTTAGGCTCCTACCTAAAGGCTACTTTCATGGCATACAAGTAGCCATCTCCTAAACAGGTAGGATAATGTGCATAATGAAAATCTAGTTATTTGACTGGTATTCACAACATGCCAGAGTGACAGAGGACCTATTGCAGTTCCATTTCCTTGGATGGAGAATCATCTGGCCAACAAGCAAATGATTGTGGGCTGGATCACTCTAACAGAGTCCAAACAGTCACTTCTTCTCCCTCCTGGTCCCACAATTTGTTTTAGAGACACCCCCAACTAATAGATTAACTAATTAGGTCTCTCAAAAGCTGGACAAATGATAATGTGTAGAGTGGGAGATTGTGGGGGGGGGGGGGGCGGGCACATGTTAT
>JARFYF010000094.1:8860695-8872473 GCA_030265395.1 Rhina ancylostomus | reverse complement strand
TCAAGATCAATGCTGTATTCCCCCTTAGGACCTTTCATTAGATTTTCAATAAAATCACCCCTCATCCTTTTAAACACCAAAGAATAAAATCCAACTTCTTTAACCATAGGACAACTCTCTCATCCTAGTGCATTCCTTCTGGGCTACCTCCAACACTAATATATCTTTTAAGCAAGTGGGCAATAGCTGTATACAGTACTCCAGGTGTGGCCTCACCAACATCCTGTATGTTGGTACCAAATCCTCCCTATTTCTAAACTCCAACCCCCTTGCAACAAAGGCCAATGTGCCATTTGCCTTCCTAAATGCTTACTTGCAACTGCCAGCTAACTTTTTGTGATTCATGCACAAGAATGCCTAAATCCCTTTGCACTCATTTGCAATATGGGACCAAGACTGCTTGTTCTAGCCTCAGGCACATAAAACATCTTCCTAAGATACATCTTGCCAAGATCCTGTAGAGTTATACGCTCTCCCAAAAGTCATCATAATCTCGGATCAGTCTTTTGAGCCCTTGGGGTGTTGCATCACCTCATGTCAACTTTAAACACATTTTCCCTGTTCTTTCCATTTTCAGCTCCATCTCTCAGCCACTTTTCAGCAAGGTAAAACCATCACCTGTTGGTACTCCTTGAAGTACCTTGGGATTTTCGTAGATAAGAGCCTGTCATGTGGTGTCAACTTGCAACCTCATAACCTACTCTTCTATAGTACTGGCATCTTCCATGGAGGGAGAATCCACAGATATAGCACAAAAGCAAAGTACTGCAGATGCAGGCTGTCTGAAATAAGGAAAAAAAAAACTGGAAATGCTCAGATAGCATCCTCTGAGAACTAAACAGGTAATAGTTATGGATGTGAAATGTTAACTCTGGTTCTATCAAAACAGATTCTGCCTGACCAGCTGAATGTTTCCAGGATATTTTAAACAAAAATTGTTCCACAGATTATAGGATCATCTTCAATAAACAAGTTGATAATGCCCTTCACTACTAGTTCAACACTATTAATTTTTTCCACTAATGCTGTTAGAAATACTTAATTTATTTTGGATGCAGTCTTATTAAATCTATGTGAACATTGGCAAGATCATGCCCTTGCCTTCAGCTTTTACCACCAACTCCATTTATGACCTTACAGCTATCTCAAATGGGCAGGACTGTCTTTATCAAATCTTAGCTGAGCTTCCACTCCCCAGGATGTCTTTCACAAAGGCCACTTGCTTCCACCTCCAACACCACCTTCCTTCATCCCTGCTCTAACTAGTATGCTGCTGGAAACCTCATCCATGTTGTTAAAGCTTTCTGGATTTCTAATTCTTGTAGAGAACTTCCTATCCTTCTCCATGTGTTTCAGATTGTGTAAAATTCTTCTACTTGTATCTTGTGCTAATTCTCACTTGTTCTCATATATAGAGTATACTGCTGCCTGTGCCCATCCCCCTTCTCCATTTTCCTATGTCTCAAATGTAAAATCCTTTAAATCTTGCCCATCTGTCTTTAAGCTCCAGCAGTGCCAACTTCCCCCCTTCAAGCACATCACTGCCATTACTCTAATCTGCTGTATTTTCCTCCCCTCCTTCGGCATTTATGATTTTAACTCCCTAGGTCCCACACTCTTTAAAGTCCCTCTCCTCCTTTCAGGCCTTCCATTACGTCAGACTTTCTGACCAAGCTGCTGAGTGTTTCTAGTATTTTTATTCTTATTTCAGATTTTCAAGATCTGCTGCGTTTCCCCAAGCTATTGTTCACTTCAAATATTTCTTTCATGTATTCTCATGGAACTATGAAATGGATTAAGACCAATTCCTGTGTTACAGATCAGAGTTAAATCAATCATTGGTTTCTTGCACTGATGTAATTTTTACCCCTACTTGACTGTTCTGAGAGTTCATCATATTTCTTGGGTGGCAGTAAGAGGAAAATATCTAAGGCCCATCAATGAATTGCAGATTATTGGAGTTCAACTATTTTTTTGACCCATAAGATCTTGTCAATCCTCGCTTTGATTGCTCATTTTGCGAATTGATATCTAATTCAAAATTTAATGTTGGTTTTTCAGCTAATGGTTTAAAACAAAACAGTTGCATAGTGCATTAATCAGATTGGCAATTTTGTCTTTATTTTTTTAGGATCTGAATATCGCTGGCAAGGCCTGCAAATTTTGTTTGTCCTCAACTGCCCTTGAATTGATTGGCTTATCTGGCCATTTGAGAGGGTATTTGAAAGTCAATACACTGAAGGTCCTTGAGTCACTTGTAGCGCAAGATGGAGATTTCCTTGAGGAAATTAGTGAACCACGTGGGGATTTTATTAAACAATAATCTGGTAGTTTTTTTTTGTTATCATTAGTAATGACTTTTTAAAATTCTAGATTATGAACTGAATTTTACATTTGGCTTGCTGAGCAAGATTTTGGGTTACTAGTAATTTGTAATTTAACCACAGTACCACTACCTGTTAAACTCAAAATATAAAATCTTAAATCCCAGACATATTTGGAATGATTAAGTATAGATATTATTTCTGTATCTTCTGTGTGGGATAGAAATTAATTGCTATAAATTGTCCAGATTAAATTTCAAGAGTAAAATAAAGTTGAGCCAACTTTTGTATCTAACATTCTGAAACTCTGTAGTTGAAGCATTAGACTTGTACTACAGCCTTGGGATGTAAAGGTTATTAGTGATATTTCACATACCTGATTGTCATTGGAATGTGCAGATGGTCTAAAGTTGACTTGTGTTAGGCAACTTTTTCCAATTCATTACGTTTGCTTTTTTGTGTTTGTCTAGCAGTGCAGATAAGAGAGGATTCTGAATTGTTTTTCTGTATATAAAAAAACCACAGGTGTGGAGCACTAATCATGCATTTAATCTTGATGAGGATTCAGCAGTCTCTCAAAGCTTAGTGCTGCTACAAATGCTTCTTATAAAGAACCAAATTAATTTTCAGAAAAGGTGTTTAAAATTTTACAATTTAATGCAGAAGCTCTGAAGTAACAATGCAAAAGTTACTTCACTGGCAAAGGATTGTCCAAATGCAAGATGAGAATAGCCACGTGAATGATAGAAAAATGGAGGGCTGTGTGGAAGAGAAGGGTTAGATAGATCTTAGAGCAGGATAATGTGTTGGCACAGCATTGTTTGCTGAAGGGCCTGTACTGTGCTGTAATGTTCTATGTTCTTAAGAACACAAGTGGTTTTCTTGTGGAATATCCAAATTAGCTTGCTGACTACTTCCAAGGCTGTTCTGGTTGGCTTCACAGTTTCAGACGATGACCTGATAAGAGTTTGAATGCATAGTCCAAGTCATCACAGCTAAAATATCACCATCTTGTGATTACCTTGCCGAGGATATAACAGGGTTATATCAGAACTATTTTAGAAACTTTTGCCTTTAGATGTGTTCCAAAGAAAGAAACTTTTAATGGAAGAAACTACACTTTTCTGTAGTATCCCAATACAAGTAAAAGAAAGCTTAAATGGAGAGAGAAATTCTCTAATGTCCATCTGCAAACTTATGAAATATGACCATATGCATGCTTTAGCAGTGCAAACTCTTACAAAAAATATTTGGATAACATCATTTTATTTTGGGGAAGGATCAATGAAAAGATGGGTGTCCATAATTGTTGTTAAATCTCTGACAAATCTGAAGTTCTTGTAATTTTGGTGCTTCAGAGATCTATTTGCCTGTGGATTCTAACAGAATTCAGGACTTCGTATGGGCAAAATGATCATGTGTATTGGGAAGTGTTGGCATTCGTGTGCAAAATGAGTCAGCTTTTGTATGCAGATTGTTTACTGTGCATAAACAGGAGGAATCTGGGGAGAAGGGAAGACATTTATTTAGTTACATGAATAAACTTGATGTTCCAAAATTCTTTGAAAACAATTCAAATACTTTTCTCAGAGTAAACACAATTTTTATGCATCGTCAGGATGCACAAATGTGATAATGGCCAGATTATCCTTTAACTAACATCAACATTACCGATTAATTGGCCCAGTTATTGGAGAGAATTCCTAATCTCGAACTTCCACGGAGCAATTTTTAGTGCATCTCAGTTTTGCCCCTCCTCTGAAAGTCTCTACAGCAGTCCCTTCAGTGCTGCACTAGAGTGTCAGCTTGGGCTTTGTGCTCTTCCCTCATGAATGGGACTTGAACAGACAAACTTCTGACTTGGCAGACTTGTAACTTGCTTAAGGTGAAGGTGTGATCACTGAGCTGCAGCTGACTGGAGGGAGCAAGGGTGAAAAGTAAAATTTTTTATTGTCATGCCTATTTAATGCAAGGAGGATATGAATGTGTAATCTCTCTGCTTTTTGATGTACTAGCAGTTTGAATTACAATTTTCAGACTTCCATCAAATGTATTTAGTAAAATATTCATAACTAGTCCAATGTTTAAAAGACTTTAATAGTTGTAAGAATCCAAAAGGGAAAATAAAACTAGTTTGGTTGAATATTGTATTTGAAACTTCAATGTCCACTGCTGTGTCCAACTGCTCTAATGGAAACAACCTGTTAGTAAGATAGCACAGAAATGCCCCACTTTCAAGTCTTAATATAATTTGCCATCTTTTTAATGTTTCTATCACTATTTCCAAGATGTGTTACAAGTTAGCAATATCATATTAAGATACAAAAACTGACATACTGACAGACTTTTTGTATGCAACTGTGTTAAAAGTTACTGACGTTCACTAGCAAATATGCTTTCCAGTTGTCAAATCAGTTGAGGAGTAACTGCAAGAATATAACTCATGTTTGCACTTCAGCTTCAAGCTGTGAGGTAGAGTTCCTGTGTTGAGAGCAGTCAGAAAACTGCGTCCAAAGTGCAGTTGAAATTGCACTGCTTAGGTTGCAGTTTGAATTTTTGCTAAAAATACTTTGCATAATCAAGCTTTTCATGAATCACTTGTTTCCATTAATGTTGATGAACTTTCTAGTGGGCCAAGCTTATAACTGGTATTAAATTGACTAAGATTTGATTCATTAGACACATCTAAAAATTCTAAATTATTCTAATCTACTGAATTATTTGATTTTTAAGACACTGACTTAAAAAATCTGCACTGAACTATTTGCTAGTTCCATTGAATACTGGTCAGTTTAATAATACTTTAGATTTGTACCTTGGCACAATTGGTGGCATACTCCAGTGTTGAAGATGCAACAGACTTCAGAAGCTGGAATCTAGAGTGGAAAAACAAACTGCTGGAGGAACTCAGTGGGTCAAGCAACATCTGTGGAAGCAAAGGGACCATCCCTTTCCCTCCATGAATACTGCTCGACCTGCTGAGTTCCTCCAGCAGTTTGTTTTTTGCTCCAGATTCCAGCATTGTGTCTGCAAATGTGTTGCACACTGATCAGGGATGAACTTTGAGGCAATCACCACTGTGGCAGTGGAGTTTCAGCCTTGACCTTTGTGCTCAAGTCTCTCAGAATGGGATTCGAACCAGAATCCAGTGAGTTTGAAACAAGAGTAATGCTGCCAACCAAGCTATGGCTGACAGCAAATGCAGTGAGTGAATGAAAAGCAAGTGTTATTGAGCGACGGGTTTTATTTGCTGTTAGATCTACAATGACCTCCCAGAGAAATAATTGCAGCAGTGTTTTTGCTGACTAAAATATTCTAGAGGTTTTTTTTTCCTGTTAATCTGCTATTATTTAGCTATTTATGAACAGATTTAATATACTTTCACTGAAGGTGAATCAAAAGCCTGCAAGTACTGGGTACTCTTGTTAATTTGTATTATTTATTAATCCTGATTACATTTTGTTATTACTTATAGTAGCTATTTCCTTTCACATCGAACGGCACTGTCCTGAAGGGCTTCCCTTTAATTGATTGATGTTCACCCTTTTAATCAATCTGCTTGTTATCTTGAACAATGTAGAAAGAAATAATTAACTAAAGAAAATGTTGTTGGTTTGTCTGATTAGTCTGGCTTGTAGAAATAGGAATTGGCAAGCGATGTTAAACTTTTATTTCAGTTCCAACGATAGTTCTGTTGATACCCCACTCTGAGAAAGAAAGCTGTGTGTTCAGATCTCACTCCAGGGATCTGAGGCCACAATCCAGGTAGGTGTTGCAGTGAAGCACAGAGAGAGAGCTACACTGTTGGTGGCGCTGTCTTTCTGATGAGAGGATAAACTGAGGTCCTGTTTGTATTGATGTACAAGATTCCTGGATCCCAAGGGGACTTAGAGGGTTATGGACCAAATGTGGGCAGGTGGGACTAGCTCACCGGACAACACAGTTAGCATGGACAAGTTGGGCCGAAGGGCCTGTTTCCATGCTGTATGACTCTATTATCCACAAAACAGCTGCTAAAAGTTAATTCCTGGTTTGTGGTGCTTTGTATATTCTGCCTCTGACTTTCATTCCATTGCTGTGAACAGAAGTGTTTAATTGTCAATCAAAATCATTACAAAAAGCTTGACTCAGTGTTCAATTGGATAAGGCTGTTTTCTTTCCAGCATTGTACAATTAGAAAATACTCTTCCATCATGAAGCAAGATACTAACCTTTCCTGGATTATTTTACTCCACTTAGAAAACTTGAACAGGCACAGCTTTCTGTAAATGACCTAGTGCCCATAATGGGATTTCCACCTTAGGGCTGGAGTGGTGTCTCACCATCTGCAAAGGTACTTTTGGACTATTGTGGGTGGAATGTGGACCACCTATTCCCGGGAGAATGCATCATTGGGCATCCTTGTCATTCATCACTGGTACCCATCACTGGGCAAACCATATGTGGACAAGTACCATTGGGCACAACCCTCATTGGACATTCTCAACTCTAGACACTTCAGTCACTGGCCGTTCTTGTCATTGGCCACTCCAGTCTGTTGACAATGTCATTTGGCAGTTTCGTTATTTGGTACCCTGGTCACCGGACACCCCTGTCATTAAATAGTCCTGTCACTGGGCACTCATCAGTGGGCACTCTCATCCTTGGGACACTCATCATTGGACACTTTTGTCATTGAACATACCTCACAGTGGGGACTCCCATAGTTGCGCATTCATTTCACTGGGAGCTCAAGCCATTAAGTTCACCCATCATGTGTCTCTCCTGTAAATGGAAGATTGTACTGTTGAACATTCCAGTCACTGGCACTCTCGACATTGGGCACACTTGTCATTGGGCATTTTTGTCATTGGCTGTTCATGTCATTGGACACACTCACCATTGGGCACCACTGCCATTGGGCACACTTGTCACTGGGCACTCTCATTTTTGGGCACACTCATCATTGGTCACTCCCTTCAGTAGACAGACCCACTACTTGACACTTCTGTTGTTGGTTAGTCCCATAAGTAGGTGCTCTTATCACTGGGGATCCCTGTCATTGGGCACAATCATCACTGGGCATTTTCATCATTGGGTTCCCACCACTGAGCACTGATCTGTGAGACCAACATATAACTGAATTGCTTATCTGCATCCTGCTCCCCTGTCTTTACATTATCCCTCTATCAAACATCCCCAGTCACCAGAAAGACATGTATCTTTTTGCATTATCCTATTTCCCCAACACCATAGAATATAGAACATCACAGCACAGTACAGGTCCTTCGGCCCACAATGTCGTGCCGACATTTTGTCCTGCTCTAAGATCTATCTAACCCTTCCCTCCCTCAATGTCCTTCATTTCTCTATCATTCATGTGTCTGTTTAAGAGTCTCTTAAATGTCTCTAATGTATCTGCCCCTACCACCTCTGCAGGCAGTGCATTCCATGCACCCACCACTCTGTGTGTTTAAAAAAAAACGTACCCCTAACATCCCCCTAATACCTTCCTCCAATCACCTTAAAATTATGTCCCCTCGACTGTTCCCTCGATCTATGCCTCTTATCATCTTGTACACCTCTATCAAGTCACCTTTCATCCTCCTCTCCAAAGAGAAAAGCCCTAACTCACTCAACCTATTCTCATAAGACATGCTCTCCAATCCAGGCAATATCCTGGTAAATTGCCTGTGCACCCTCTCTAAAGCTTCCACATCCTTCCTATAATGAGGCGACCAGAACTGAACACAATACTCAAAGTGTGGTCTAACCAGAGTTTTATAGAGCTGCAACATTACCTAGTGACTCTTGAACTCAATACCCCGACTAATGAAGGTCGACACTCCATATGCCTTCTTAACAACACTATTGACCTGCACAGCAATCTTGAAGGACCTATGGATGTGGACCCCAAGATCCTTGTGTTCCTCCACACTGCTAAGAGTCCTGCCATTAACCTTGTATTCTGCCTTTAAATTTGATCTCCCGAAGTGTATCAACTCACACTTTTGGGTTGAACTGCATCTGCCACTTCTCAGCCCAGCTCTGCATTCTATCAATATCCTTTTGTAATCTCCAGCAACCTTCTACACTATCCACAACACCACTAACCGTGGTACCATCAGCAATCTTACTAACTCTCCTTCCACATCCTCATCCAAGTCATTTATAAAAATCACAAAGTTCTGATCAGTCCTCTGCAAGAATGGAAAATGCAGCACTGAGGAGGCTAATGCTTTTATAGCTTTGTGTGAGCTGGGGTAATAAAGGATGCAGGAAGACCCAGGTTCGACTCAGAATCAAACAATATTGGGGAGTAAACAACTCAAACTTCCTGTCCTTAGTAGGGATTCTGGCAGCTGGCGAATGTTCATATGAATGTTTTGTAAGGTGTGAGCTTAGAGTCGGATTGGCTCAGAGGTTGTGTCTTCTGGTACCTCCTGGAAAACCCAATCTGCACTGATTATTAGGTGAATGTTGATTGTCAGTGGTACTATCCTTTGTCTGCCTGTTCAAGGTTCATTATTTACAGAGGTTCTCAGCATCTTGGCCAACAATCACCTCGAGAGACAACCCCAACAAAACAGTGGATTCTTCTGTTGCTCCGAGCCCGGTGGTCGTCCATATCCTGCCCCGAGCTGTTCCTTTCAGTGGTCCAGAGCAGCCTAGTTCTCGGCAGCTCAGTGAGCTGTAGGGCAGCACAGGAGGTACAAACACACTGACTGGGTAATGTCTGACTTCCACAAGCATTCACAATCACTCAGGACCTGACAAAAAATTAAAATGATGTTGAAAAATTTAAATCATTAAAAAGAAGTTAAAAAAGCAACACACACACACACACACACACACACACACACACACACACACACACACACACACACACACACACACACTGTCAAAACTATAAAAAATTTAAACTAACTTGAAGGAGATGCAAACCATCACCAACCTAGTCTTGTTTTCCTTGCCCCAGGTTAACCTGCTGTGTATTTAGTGGGTGGATTTTCCAGGGTGTGGACTTCTGTGGAAGTTCACTCTGACCTGGTGGGCTCCAAGAGGAGTCCTACCAGACAGTGCAGAGCTAGAAACAGAAAATGCCAGAAACACTCAGTAGGTCAGGCAGCATCTGGGGAGAGAGAAACAGAGTTAATGCTTCCGGTCTGATTTGGGGAAGAGAGGAAACAAGTTAGTTTGAAGTCACAGAGAGGGTAAGAGATAGATGGATGGATAGGACAAAGAGACTTTTTCTGATAGGCTGAGGGGACATGCCAAATGTTTTTGTAACTTAAGGTGACAGATTTCCATTGAATGGATAAGCATCACGTTAAAAGACTTTTGGCTGTTAACAACTTCCAAAAGACACCCAAAACATAAAGAAAGTTTATATGAGCCATTTCTTTTCTCTAATATATGGAGATGGTAAAATATTTGCTCTGAGAACCAGCCTAAAGTAATTGGTCCAATATTTTAGAAACACATTCCCAACAATGTATGTCAGGGTGTTTGGGGAATCCTCAATCCACCTCTAAAAATTCAAAAGGTGAGAGGTGCCAGGAGATCCTGTCACTTCAGAAGTCCACCACAGTCAGAAGATGTAAGCTCCAGATCAGTTAGAAAAATACACTTCCAACAAAAATCACATTTATATAGCTACTTGACATCAGAATTGCAAAGATATAACTATCAAGAAGGCTCTTTTCTCTGGAAAGGAGGTGATCTATTGAATCTCTTGTAAAATATGAGGGAGTTCGATAGGGTAACCAAAGAAAACATTTCTGCTTGTGAGGAAATCTAAAACCATGGACTGTAAAAATGGGTCGTTAATAAATCCAGTGAGAAAGTCAGGTTAAGTTTCTTTTCTCTAGAGTGGTGAGGACGTGAAACTCTATCACGTTGAGTGCTTGAGGCAGAGATACGTTTCAGAGGAGCACCTCTGGGGGGGGGGAGAGAATGGGTGGGTCTGTGGATAGCATTAGTGGGAAATGCTCCTGCAGAACGGAAACACTGTTCCTGCTGCATCCTTCAGTGTTGATATTGGTTGACTGAAAGACTGTTCATTGGTGTTACTGATTGCCTGTGATTATTCAATCCTATTGATTGATTGATCATTTGCTGCTATTACAGATTAATTGATTGACTTTCTGCTGATTAATGGAGCATTTTATAGTGTCACCAATAGCTTGAAATAACCATCCAATGCTTTTATTGATTGAATGAATATTCAGTGCTATTACTGACTGATTGATTCAGCATTCAATGTCACTACCGCTTGATCATTTTACCTTTTGCTGTTTGTTTAATATTACAGATCAGTTAAGTATTCAGTGCTGGTAGCATATTGATTGATTACTGATTTATTCAATGATATCACTGCTTAATTAGAAATTCAGTATTGTTAATATGGGCAAAAATTGTTGATTAATTATTGATTCAATTATCACTGACTGACCAATCTTTTGTTACTGGGTGATTAAACATATAGTGCAATTGATGATTGATTGAATGCCCATTTAATGTTTTTCCTCGGTTAATTCAGTTGACAATCAGTGTTATAATTGTTAGATTGGTTGATGATTGAGTGTTTTTATAAGAATGAATGGCAATGTTGCTTCAATTGATTGATAGATCATTCTGTGCCATTTCTGATTGATTACTTATTGTTGTTTCTGATTGAATAATTGTCCTTTCATTGCTGATGTATTGATTATGATTTGCCATTCAGTACAAGCTATTGTTTGAGTGACTGCCAATTCAGACCCAATTCAGTTAATTGATTGATTACTTTGTTGCTGATGTTTACTATTCATTGCTGTTACTGTGTGAAAAATGGGCCATTTGTTGACATTGCCCACAGATTGTTTGTCCTTTGGTTCCTGTTGATGACTGATAGATTGCCTGCTCAATGCTGTTACAGAGTAAGTAGTTAAATTGGGAGAAGGATGGGGACTGTCTATGGCTGTTGGAAGAAGGTGTATTAAGGATTGAGAGTATTCAATAGCACTGGAGTAGGAAGAGTTAGGTGGGAGCAGATTTACAGACTGGTTTAATTTGCACATGTACAAATAGGTGAATAAAACTTGTGAAACAAAGGACTGCAGGTGTTGGAATCTCTTCTACAAACCCACTAACACCCACAGCTACCTCGACTACAGCTCCTCCCACCTTGTCTCTTGCAAGGACATGATCCCTTTTTCTCAATTTCTCCACCTTTGCCACATCTGCTCCGATGATGGGGCTTTCCACTCCAGGACATCCGAGATGTCCAACGTCTTTTCTAACCGTGGCTTCCCTGTGACTGTTGTTGAGAGAGCTTGCACCCACATCTCTGCCAATTCCCGCACCTTTACTCTCACCTCCACCCCTCCCAAACCCAACAGGGAAAGGGTCTTCCTTGCCCTCACATTTCATCCCACCAGCCTACGTATCCAACACATCATTCTCCACCCCTTCCACCATCTCCAACAGGACC
>JARFYF010000094.1:8843422-8854118 GCA_030265395.1 Rhina ancylostomus | reverse complement strand
AAATAAAAAAAATAGACAAGATAGGGCTACAAAGTTGAAAGCAGTTACATAGCCTTTCAAAAAGGCACTATCTTTCCCAGATGCTGCTTCTGTGTATGTGCCCCTTAAATATGGCATTGTATAACATCTGACCAGTTTGCCCTATAAAGCTTGTACTGTCACTTGTATCCCACACACTGGTATCCTTCTCTTCCATCTACCTAATCCTGTCTTTGAGCATTTCTTTTTTATTCCCTTTGCCCTTGGGTACTCCAGTTTCTTTTGTAACTTCTCTTTGCATTCCTGTTTTTTTTAAGTTCTCTCAGTTGGTAGTGTTCCCTTTTTGTCATTCTTGAGTATGCTTTTCCTCTTTCTCCTTTTGCTCTGGTTAAGGACAATAGAATGAGTCAGTGTTCTTGTGCTTGCTTTACTACCATGTGAACACATGATTCTTTTCCTGAAGTACCTCCTTTTCCTGCTTCTGAATAGCTATGTCTGGAATCCCACAAGGATAAGGTATTGGCCTATATCTCACCCACGTATTGCCACTAAACTAATTTGGCAGGACCACGTTATCATTTAATCTGCTTTATGTCCAGTGGATGACATGCTGTTGGACCATAAAGCAGCAGAAGGACATCAGCAGTCAGCAGTAATCAGGGTCAGGGAGTAGGAAAGAGAGTTCGAGATCAGGCCTTTCAATTTTTAGCTCTTGTAGTGACAAGGAACACAGGAGATGGGTAAGTACCAACACCACGTTTGGTTCTCTGTGTACGTTGACAAAATCCAGCTCTGCCACACTCTCCACTCTTGATGCAAAAACATCAAGGTGTACCTGCATAGTTGAATAAGGTAATGGTTACCATTGACGCTCATCTATGTAAATAGACAAGTGGGAGCACTTGATAGCCCTGTAACGGTACCAGAACAAGCAGTCAGGCAAGGAAGTAATGTGAGGAAAAATGGCGACTGGAAGGAAATGGTAGTGATGGGGAAGGAGGTTTTTAAACTTCCCAAAAACTGTTCTAATGTTCGGGTAGATCATGGAGTAGGGTACAGATCACCCATTTACCTGTATTGGCTCCATATCCAACCCCTAGTCAGTAAAATCCACTTCTGACCTAGCGATTAAAGGAAAATCATTGAAGCAGCTGAAGACTGGCTGCCATGATGTTCCGGAGCTGGAATAATTGAGTGCAACTATTATCTGTATGATTGCAATCACTGCAGCATTTTCCTTTTGGCCGTTAACTTCAGTTTTACAAGGACTCTTTGATGCCACACTTTTGTCAAATGCTGCCTTGATGTGAAGGGCAGTCACTCCTTGGCTTGCCTCTGAATCAGCTCTTTGGTCCATGTCTGGACCAAGACTGTGATCAAGTCTAGAGTAGGGTAGTCCTGGCTAAATCCAACTAGGCATCAGTGAGCACGTTATTAGTAAGTGCTGCTTGATAGAACTGTTGATGATGGCTTCTATTACTCTGAGTAGACTGAGATTTTCTTCTGTAACCCTGTATTTTGTGAATATATCTGGGCAATTTTCACTGACAATTGTACTGGAACAGCTTGGACAGAGACACAAGTCTTGAGTACTACAGCTGGGAAGTGGTCTTGTCCCAAAGCCTTTGATATGACTAGGGTGAATTGAACTGTCTTCTGTGGGAATTTTGGGAGGAAGACATGATGGGTCATCTGTTCAGCACTTCTGGCTGAACACGTCTGTGATTGCTTTAACCTTTAGAACTCATTGGGTCCTGCTGTCATTAAGGATGTAGGTGTTCTTGGAGCTGGCACCTCCTGTTAGCAGTTTAATTGACTATTGTCATTCATAATTGGATGTGATAGTACTGTAGGGCTTTTATCAGCTCTATCAATTTCCCTTACCATTTTAAACACCTTGGTCATTCTGTAACCATCTAAACTTAGTGCTCATACATCCCAGCATTTTAATTTAAATCTAAGTACCTATTTTATTGTGGTGTATCTGTGCTGTTAGTTCCAACATAATGTTCTATTCGATGCAGTCCCCAAAAGTGATTGAGGTAGATGGGTCTGGTCAAGGCACTGTACAAATTGCTTGAGATAAAGGTCATTGTTCTATTGTTTTTATTTGTATATAGCCACTTGCTGGTCCTATCTATTCAACTTTGTGTATCAAATAGGAGTAAAACTGCTTGTCCCTTTTTGTTTATTTCAAAATAGTGGTGGGTTGGTTTTATTATTTACATGCTTTTTTTTGTAGCTAAATTTGGAGAAGTTTTAAGGTAGAGATTTTTGACCATGTCAAGCAAGAAAAATCTATTTTTTTCTATTTTTTTCCTCAAATATGTACTTTGAGAGATTTATTTCCATTACTGACTTATGAACAAAGGTCATAATTTAGATATCTCTTCTTGAAGTGTATTGAAGATTCTAAGTGCCTGCAGGAAAGTATGTTATTGGGCAGGTCCAAACCTTTAACTTGTTGTTTAGCTTTGCTACAGGGAAATTCTTGGAGCTTTTTCCATGTATCTGATCAATCAGTTCAACACTGAAATTCATTTCTATTCAATTAATTTACTGATATTACCCTCATCTGGGAAGTTGTAGAGTTGCATGCTAATATCATTATCTAGCAGCATGCATGTATAAAATGGAAGCACCTGTAGTTGAGCTGCATGATCTGTAAGGGAGGATATGCCTGCACCTGAGTGTGTATTTATGCTGGTTTTGTCCAGAAGACTTGTATCAATACAGCCCAGAGTCTGAAATCCCTTGATCTGTAGTCACAATTTTATTTTATTATCCTTGATCAATTTACTACATCAGAGCCTATAGTCTGTTTTCTTTACCTTTCTACTTGATTTTTGTTCATTGGTGTCATGGCACGTGGTTTCAAATGAATTGGTTCAGTTTCTTTGAAAATGCTCTTGCTACATGGAATGCACGTCACAAATATTCATCATTCTTCCCAACTAGTTTGCGATCTTGTGTGTAGTTGAGATAAGCCTCCTCCCAGCCTGCATCGCCTCAACCAATCTCATTCCTTTTCAGTTGTTATCCTTTTTCAATGTTATCTATCTTTCAATGCACTTACTCCCCATCTACTGACCGGTTCCACACCATAACCAATCTCTGGGTAAAGGTGGAAGAATTTAAAAAGAAAATGCAGCAGGTGGAGGAGTGAAGTGATTTCTTTGGAAGGAAAGGGGTAATGAAGAGTTGCAGTGTAACACGTCAATAATAATTCTTGAGGCCGGTGTAAATAATAAACTTCAGGGCCAGCATCACCAAAAGTTAAGTTCTTTATTATATTAGAGACCACGTTGGCAGGAACACAGCAAATTGGTAGTTGACCCTACCCTTTGCATGAGGGTTCAATGGGAACTGATTTTAAAAAATGAGTAACTCTCCTAGCATTTATATAGCTAATCATAATGTGTGTCTCACACTGGACTGATTTACAGTCTTGTACACAGATACATTAAATTCATTTCTGTAATTCATAGAGAGCAGCATTTGTAAGAAGCCACTTAAGCTGATGGTAACATTGGTTGTGCATGCTATTTCCTTCTGATTGACATTCAGTCCGCCCATTTAAAGATGTTTTCAGGGTTGCTTAGCAGTAGCAAGAAACATGAGGCAATAAAAAAGACATAGCAATACAAGTAAGTGTATTTCAATCATTTAAGTTTTTTTGTTAATGCTGGCATTCATGGGTACTTGTTCCAAAAATTACTTTTTAATTTCCTCAGCAACCTTGCAGGTTTTAACCTACCCCTCCATCTGAATATGCTGCTCATATTTTAGTACATCATTGGGATTTGCTGTAGGGGTTTCCCTTGGCTACCAAAGGAAGTAATCCTTTTTGTAGATCAAGAGAAGTTCCTACACCTGAATCCAATAATACACTGAAATATGAACTGCATTTCCCAGATGTTGGAAAATGCTGTATTGCTGACTACTAGATGATATGTATACAGAAAAGAAAATGTGCTTTTTTTCTTAAACAAACAACTACTAAAATCCCTCATTCATTATTGAGGGTTCATGACAGAATGGCAAGTGGTTTGAGTGCATAAGGTCATGAAAAATAATTAATGGGTTTGAACTTTTTTACAAAGGGTTTGCAAATAATTTTGAGGTGTTTATAATAAAGATACAAATGCATGAACTATTAAATCATGTGGTTTGTTAATTTTTGGCAATTAACTATATTTTGGGGTGGAACACTATAAAATAGAAAGAAACAAGAATTGAACATTCAGTTTTAGAAGGAATTGATTATGCATTTCAGTATTTAAGAACAAAATACAAAATCACAGTGCAGTGTTAACTTTTTAACTTATTACTTGGCTTGCATTAAGTTTACCCTTTTGAGTGAGCAAAAAATAAACTGTGTGCAGGGTGACCTGCATCTTACTGCTGGGTCTCAACCCAAAATGGCAAACATCCCTTTGCCTCTACAGTAACTGCTTGACTTGCTGAATTCTTCCAGCAGTTTTGTTTTAAATCTTCTCCAGATTCTAGGATCTGCATTCTCTTATGTCTTGTGAGTGAACATGTTCTGAAATCTAAATTTGCCTGACAAGCGTTCAAAGTTAAATTTTACAAAGAAGGACTTTTTTTTGAAGTTCATGAGCAATAATGTTTCTGGATAGAGTAACTCTTTTGAAGTGTTGAGAAAGCTCTTTATAAGAAGATGCCCTGGTTTGCCTTAAATGTTGCAATGCTGTTAGCCTTGCTGGTCTTGTTGAGAAAATGTAAGTTCTGTGTTAATTTATAAATATTATTTGGAGATGGATCTCTTCATTTGTCTTTATACCAAAAAGCATTACAAAACAGTTTACACATTGTGAAAGTTTGTACTTTTGAGATGAGATACTGGAATTATAGTCTTTTTCATTACACTTTTCCTCCACTTTTATAAGCTATAATATTCTGCAACATTAGATTGATAACTTCACTTCTAACCTGATAAGAAGAGCAAATAGAGGTGATATTTGGGTTTCTGTCAGGCCTTTAGCAATACTTGGCCTTTGCATCTTAATTTTCATACAATTATGCCATCAAAGTGGGAAGCTTCTGAAGCAGCAAATCTGCAGCAACCTGTAGCCTTGCAATAGCATGCTGGAGCACTGATTCAGAGCTTATTATCCCACCCATTTGTCAAAGGAATTGCATCAATGAACTCATTTTGTTTCCTGGGAGTTGTCTAAACCTGTAAACCAGGTGTTGTTGGATGTGATTAAGAATGTGTGCCCAAATAAAATAAAATGTCCACCTTGTGGAACATATCAATTATAGAATTTTCACCTTTGTCTCCCCATGATCTCACCCTGCATATCTGTAATCTCCAGCCCTACACTCATTGCTCACGTCTGCAGTTCTCCAATTCGAGCCTCTTGAGAATCCTTGATACTTAATTGTCCTATCCTTTGGATGTGCTTCAGCTGCCTTGACTTCTGAAGTGTCTGCTTAAATTCCCCAATGCTACCTCTTAATTTTTTTTTAAGGTGCTCCTTAAAACTTATTTCTTTGTCCAAGCTATTGATGTCTGTCTTAATATCTTCTAATCTATTTGGGCTGCCCCCAGAACACGATGCAAAAAAAATGAATTTCACTGTGTTTTGATGTACATGTGACTATTAAAGAAAGCTATCTTGTCTGATCTGTCATGGGTATCCAAGAGGTCTGTGAAACAATGGGGGGGGGCATTCCATTGTGTTAAAGGCACTATATAAATGTTGTTCAAAGGGATGTTTATTTACAACTCCAAATGGAGGTGAGTTTTCAGAGGTGGGAGTAAACTGTGTAGGACACCAGAAGGACCTGAGTTTCTTTTCCACTCTGTACCAAATGAGTTATTTTCGGTCTTTGGTCATCTCCAGTGGCCTTGGCTTTCCTGGAAAAGATCACACCACACCCATGTTCTCTGTGGCTCAAATCCAGACTCTAATTTGAAAATCTGATCTTAACTACACCCAGGACATGGTCTGTACTTGACATTCATTCATTGGTGTTATCCAAGTCCCTTGCCATTAACATCCTG
The DNA here is from genome assembly GCA_030265395.1 of Rhina ancylostomus. Lineage (NCBI taxonomy): Eukaryota > Metazoa > Chordata > Chondrichthyes > Rhinopristiformes > Rhinidae > Rhina > Rhina ancylostomus. The sequence goes on along the minus strand of JARFYF010000094.1, from coordinate 8,848,108 downwards.
GGGTCACGGGATTGTATCATCGTGTCTTCATTGCCACTGCATCTGTTTCGTGGGTGTACATTCGGCAGAGACTGCAGCAATTGCACAACGCCAGTTGCTCATAAACTTAAAAAAAAATGAATTCAATTTTCTGGTTGTTATAATATGTATCCTGTAAATGACATGTCAATTAATTTTTAGTTTGTAATTAATCTGTTTTTACAGTGATGGCTGCCATACGCAAAAAGCTCGTAATAGTTGGTGATGGTGCTTGTGGGAAGACGTGTCTACTAATTGTCTTCAGTAAAGATCAGTTCCCCGAGGTGTATGTTCCAACTGTATTTGAAAATTATGTAGCAGATATTGAAGTGGATGGAAAGCAGGTTAGTAGTGAAATCTAGAATAATATACTGGCATGCCATTAGATGTAACACTTCAAAAGTTTTAATGACCATATTTTGGCCCTTGTTCACTAAGGTCAAAATCTAGCTTTTATGGATAATATACTTTTTCCTCATTTGTTTGAATGTGTCAGTACAGGCACCTCTTTTAAAAGAGGTGAGAGTTAAGGAGTGATTAGGAAAGGGCAGGCCAATAGTGAGCTGTAAGGGAGTGTTATTAAAGCTGATTAAGCTAAACTTCTTGAAACTTATGATTGTATATTGTTGTTAACATTTTTCATGTCCATTTTAAGACTCATCTTGACCATAACATTGCCTTGCTCAAATTAAGTAGCAGAGTAATTTCTGAAACTAGGACTTGGTTTCAAGATTGCAAATTATTTTTATATAAACTTGCCTACAATTGACAACACAAACAATAGGTTACTTGCAGATCTTGTACACCACTTTAACCTTCTCCAATCCTTCATCTGTCATTTCTTTCTCCCTCTGTTTATCTAGCTTCCCCTTTGGTTGTACTACTTGCCACAGTGACTCTTCTGAGAGCAAGTTGCTGCATCTTGAGGTGTAGGAGTTCCTTCTGAATTACCTGTTACCTTCTAATGTTATTTGTGACCTATTTTCTTTCACAAATGCCTCAGGATTGTCTCAAAAAAAAATTAATGGACTCAGTCTGAGACTGGGCACAGTAAAGGAAGCCTATACCTTGGAGATCTTGATTCAAAGCATGGTTTTAAAAAGAATGATGAATCTGACCTTGCTAAGTTAGTTTTCCAGCAATTCCCACAAAGTTAATGGCTCATAGCACACGTCCACATTCATCAATATGTTTGAGTTCCTTTAATATTCAAGGTTATTTTTTTTTACTTTAAATTATTTTCAGCAGAGTTATGTAACTTCATTGTAAGATAACAACTTGAAGAATGAACCTATATGATTTGCCTGTCCTATGTACAGAGATTGTTTTAACTCAAGGATAGAATTTGAATTTTGTTCATTTGAGATGTATGGAAATTGATTATTTTGATCTTCTGCAGGTTGAACTGGCTCTCTGGGATACAGCAGGACAGGAAGATTATGATCGACTTAGGCCTCTCTCCTATCCAGATACTGATGTTATTTTAATGTGTTTTTCAATTGATAGCCCTGACAGTTTAGGTAAGACTGTGTACTTTTGTAGCGATTAATCTTAGTCCAGTCTTTTAGCTAAATTGATCTGTAACCTGAAGTAATTTTGCTTTTGTTTTGAAATATCATTTGCGTTTGCTGAATTGAAAATCACCTTCTAAAGGAAGAGTAATTTTAACAAATAAAACTTAAGGCTACCTTAACGTACAGTGCTTTTGTTTGAAAGAAAGTTGAGTGCCATATTTAACTCTTTCTGAAGGATTTATCATTTAAAAAAAATTATCAACCTTTTCACCTATCAGACTTTTAAAATTGCTTGGAAATAAACACCTATTCATTTCCTTGTACCATAATGTAATCTGTAAGGTTAATGATTTATGTGATGACTAAAGTCTAGTCTTGCAGTTGTATTATAATTTGTATGATGTCATAGGCTTTAATCCTCCTGTTGCATTATTCAGTCCAGAGATTCTTCAGGGTGATTTCTTCATGGCATCGTAATGGTTATTTCTTTCATGATTTTTGTCTGAAACAAAACTTTTGAAAGCATTGTTTTGGAATTGCTTGCTGGTATTGAAGACCACCACAGTGCTGGGTGTCTCCACTGTGGGAAGTGCAAAAACATTGGGCCAGATTGTTCTCCATCCAACCTGAGCTAGTCCCATGACAACACTAAGCTTCTCCAGTCACACAGCTGACAACAACTTAAGTCATATTACTATCCCACGAGCAGTGTTACATGTCCTGAGCCTTGGCCCCAGCACTGACCTGATAACCTTGTCAAGGGCCTCAGTTTCTAAATGTCTGATTTCTAGGGGTACACAAACAATTGATTGTATTATTAATGCTTATTTTAACACTTTGTATTTTCACACTTTATTGCTCTGAAATACTGTTAAAGCTGAACAGAAACTTTAGCTAACCTTGCCTGTTTAAATTAAGGTGACCTTAATGCAAATGAATGGAGCTGTTCTGGATATCGGCTGGCATAATGTTGGTGGGTTTGGTATAAAGTGTATCTGGCCCCTCAACTCTAAGTTATTTACTGCCCTCAGCATTCTAGAATGAATTGCAGCTACCAGCTGACTCTCTAGAACTGCCAGTTATGTCAGTGAAATTGGACCATGGCCCTAATGCATTTGAAAATAAGATTGAGAACTGTGATAGGTTGAAAGCACTTAATCATGGAAGTACAAGTTTTTAAATGTGCAAGAACATTGAAGGTGGCAGAGCAGGTTAAAGCAGTCAGTAAAGCACATGGCATCCTGGACTTTGTGGCTTTTGTATTTTATGGCTGTATCTATGAACATGTACTAGCCAGGCCATAACTAGTGTTTAATGCTGAGCACCACTTTTTTTGAAGGCTTGGGTGAGGATTCTGAAGAGATTTGCTACAGTAATTATAGAGATGAGTAATAACAGAATATGATGATAGAAGGGAGTTGCACTTCTGACAGCTAGACAGAGGTGTCTTGATCTTTCTAAGATCATGAAGGATTTGGAGAAAAGAGAAATTCCCTTTCCATAATTATGGAGATTCAACAACTGGACGACACAATATCATCTTGTTGACTGAACATCTATATGAGAGAGCTGCCACCTTACTTGAGTAATTAGGATCTCCAAAGCTCTGCTTGATAGATCCAGTAAGATCTTTTCAAATGGTAATTACATTTGCAAAAAAAAAAGAAAATGTAGTAGGTATATGGATCAGGGATATAGGGGGAACCAGATTATTTGGGTTGCTCTCCAAAACAATTGGGGAACCTAAATGGTCTCCTGCTATGCTGAAAATGATTGATTCAGTGCTTTGAAAGTAAAGTACATTTATTTTTTTGCCCCCAAATTAGAAAATATTCCAGAAAAGTGGACCCCAGAAGTGAAACATTTTTGCCCTAGTGTGCCCATTATCCTTGTTGGGAACAAAAAAGATCTGAGGAATGATGAGCACACACGAAGAGAACTGGCAAAGATGAAGCAGGTTAGTAGGCAACTGAGGAGGAGACTGATCAGGTTCATGAGCACCTGTGTTTGTTTCCTGAAGGTTGAGAGCATTTACTCTAAGATATTTGAATTTGTTGTTTTAATTTGGGTGTTCTGTTTTACTATAAGTAGCCTGCAAATTAAGTTTAGTTTGCTTTGTAGAAAAGCAACAGCAAGATTGCATCTATTCACTGAGTTTTGTAAATATTAATGGTATCTATGGCTCTTTTGATTATTTTCTTCGTAGGGCTCTTCTGAAGCCAAGTTAATCTTGGGAGGCATAACGTACCTGACAGTTTCACTGAAGCATTGCCCTGCTGAGGGATTGCCTGTGTGATCTCCTCCTGTGATACTGAGAGGAGAGGTGGTGGCGTTCAAGACTTCGGTGGGGTGGGGGGGGGGAGATGGACTCAGCCCAAATGAAATTTTCCACATCCAGGTCTTTGGGGGAAAACTTAAACCAATTCTAACCTTAAATACGGCTGCACCACTGATGGCTAAACTAGATAAACTTTACCATGGCAAGTCAGAACTGTGTAGAGAGTAACTAGAGCTAATTTCAGTTTTCCTATTAGTCAGATAGTGATTGAATTCTGTTTGTTGATGTTTTAAAAGGAGTCTTCTGTCTTGTACAGGAACCTGTGAAACCTGAAGAAGGTAAAGAGATGGTCACCAAGATTTGTGCATATGGCTACATGGAGTGCTCAGCAAAAACTAAAGATGGTGTGAGAGAAGTTTTTGAAATGGCCACACGGGCTGCCCTGCAAGCTAAGCGCCCAAGACATAAGGCGTTTTGCAGTGTTCTATAAAGCACAAATGCAAGACAAGTGCACCCTACCATATATTTACAGTCACTTGATTTAAAGAAAAATCTTGAATTGATGTTTGTTAAACCTAGTACGATAGTGTCTTGATTATACTGGCCTCATTTTATCTATATACTGTTCCTGACATCTCAGTTTGCTACCAATATTTAAAAGCCAACAAAGGTTTTTTTTTCTAGTTCAGTGGTGTACTGATGTATAGCTATGGTCATTTTTACAATATGCATGTATCCATCTAAACTTTGGTTAAACATTACTGTAGCTTTTTTAACCTATCTACATGATCAACAGGTGCAGCCTTACTGGTAGGACAAAGTACTCAATCAGCTTGTATTTCTTGACATAAAACCAAACTAAGAAATAAGTTTGCC
>JARFYF010000094.1:8706843-8722059 GCA_030265395.1 Rhina ancylostomus | reverse complement strand
ATGAAAATTAGTTGAGAAGTTGGATAAACAATTGAATTAAAATAAACTGCAGGCTATGGAGAAAAAGGAGGAATGGTTAGCAGCCAGCACAGAGTCAATGAGTGGAAAGCCCTACTCTTGTCCCATAACAATTCTATGATTCCACTGAACAACATAGTAGCCGACTTCAGGAGGACAGACAAGACTGGGGATATGGGATACTCTATAGCAGTTAGAGTTTCATACATGGATATGCAAAGTGATGCACTTTAGGGAAAATAACATGCAGAGTCATTATTAACTAAACAGTACTAATTTGAGAGCAGACAATGTAAGAGCAGACAGACCCTAGGTCACATATTCATGTTTCAGAAGAAAATTTAGACATTGCAAGGGATATTTCCTCTTGTAGTATGGTGAACACTTGATCACAAGTACAATGACATCATGGTTACGTAACTGAAGAATCCAGGAGCCCGGATTAACATTTTGGTAGAACAAGTTCCAATCCTACCACAGAAGCGGGTAAGTTTAAATACAGTTATCTGAATAAAAGAAGATCCCTCATTACTACCATCAGGGAAGAATTACAGGAGCCTGAAGACCCACACTCAATGTTTCAGGAACAGCTTCTTCCCTTCTGCAATCAGATTTCTGAACGGTCCATGAACGTTAACTCATAATTCCTCTTCTGCACTATTTTGTTTTCTTTGGTAACTTGTAGTAATTTTTATGTCTTGCACTGTACTGCTGCCACAAAGCAACAAATTTCACGATATATGTCAGTGATAATAAACCTGATTCTGATTCTGTCCTTCATAGAGGACTTGAAATTCATAACAAAATGGATGACTTTTATTTGGCTTCTAAAATGGGCCCAGAAAGGCACTCTGTTGAACAAAATTGCAACACACAAATAAAATGAACACAGAGGGGCACCCACCCAGTTGACCATGCAAAGTCCTTTTTACTAATATCATTTGGGGCAGCTGCTCTATAGACAAGTAGGCTAGGGATATAAAGTCACACAGTCATACCATGTTAGCCAACATTCCAAATATGTCCATTACTATGCTGTTCCACCAGCACCCCAGACTTACAATCCTCAGTGTCAACTCTGAACCCCATGTAGATCTTTGGCTTCAAGTCAAATACTAGTAACCAAGTTTGGTGATTACCACCTACACAGCTAATGAATCATTATTCTTTGAGGTTTAATATTACTTAGCAGAAACACAAAAAGCAAGGGTATTCAATGAGTAGGAGACTTCAAAAGTCATTATTAAGAACAGCTCACTAGCACCCTAAATTTCAGTTGGCCAAGGTGAAAAAGATACAGTTGCAGGTGGTGAAAGAACCAAGATGAGTGATAAATTTACAAGCTGTTGCAAATGCATCTATCCATAAAAATATTATTAGGATTGAATACCACCTAGCCTTGATGGGACAAAGCCCCAAATGCACAACAAAGCAACCAGTGTGGTGTTACATGGCTCTACCATTGTGCTAAATAGGACAAATGAGCTGAGTAGTGTTATGAAACCCTTTTCATCAATGGGCCTGGTAGAAATAAAGTTAATGGAAATCAAAGGAAAAACACTCTGCTGGGTGGAGCCAATAGCTGGCATAAAGGAAGATGGCTGTAGTTATTAGACAGTAACCCCTCAACCTCAGAAGTGGAGTTCTTCAGTGCCTTATTATCTTCAAAAGTGTCATCAATGACCTTTCCTCTAACATACAGTCAGAAATAGGCATATTCATTGATGGCTACATTTTATACAGTTCCATCTGCAACTCCTCGAACATTGTTGACATGGAACAAGACTTCGGTAACATTCAGGCATGTTCTAAATAGAAAGTAATATTTACTAAATGACAGTTATTATCATCTCTGAGACACCATCTAACCATCCCTCCCTGATATTCAATGGCATTATCCTCACCTAATCCAATAGAGAACACACTGAACGCAAACTGAACCAGGCCAGTCAGAGTCAGACAGTCTGGAAATCAGGCCCTTTGACCCAACTAGTCAATGCTGACAAAGATGTATGTCCTAGCGAGTCCCATTTGCCTGTGTTTGTTTCAGAACTCTCTAAACCTTTTCCATCCATGTACCTGTCTAAATGTCTTTTAGACATTGTAATTGTACCCACCTCTACAGCTTCCTCCATATATCCACCACCCTCTATGTGGAAAAAGTTTCCCCTCAGGTCCCTCTTCAATCTTTCTCCTCTCACCTTAAACCCACGTCCGCTAGTTTTAGACTTCCCTACACTGGGAAAAAAACTGTGACCATCTACCTTATCTATGTCCCTCATGTTTTTATAAACTTCTAGAACGTCACTCTTCAGCTTCCTGTTCTCCATGGAAAAAGGTCCCAGCCTATCAAACCTTACTACTCAAGCCACAAAATTACTGTAGCTATGAGAGGTGGGAAACTGGTATCATGGAACAACTCATATCCGTACTCCCCAAAACATTTCCACTAGTTGCAAGGCTCAAGTCAATAGTGTAAAAGAATGAAATTCAATTGCCTGTATCCAACGTGACTAAAGAGCTCAGGACTCTCCAGAATAAGGTAGGCTATTTCATTACCAACCAATCTACTTTTTCTATCACTGTGGACCCAGCCAATACCATCAACAAGTTACATTGCAGCAATGCACCAAGATTTCTTTAATAACACCCCCAAAACCCAGAAAATCAACTTAAAATGACAAGGGTAGCAGGTACGGAGAACAGACCGACCTGTAGGTCACACATGACACCCACTTGGAAATGCATCCTGGAATTCTATCTAGTAAATGGGGATATCTTCATCACATGGAGCGCAGCAGTTCAAACAAGAATTAGTAGTGGGCATTAAATGTTTGTCTTAACAGCAATGTTGATTTCCCAGTAAATGAACCATTTATCTTCTTTTGTGGAACCAGTTTCTACAAGCCATATGCAAACAATGAATGTGTTTTTTTTATACATGAGATTATAGTCAAACTTTAAAAACAGTGATGGAAATAAAGTCTATTAATCCAAGCATAAACTGTGTCCCAATATTACCCACCATTATAGTCTGCAGGTCTTAATCAGCAATCAGAAAGGTCAGGGTAGTCTCCTCTGGGTAACAGCCACTAGAGGATCCAAGAAACCACCCTGCTCTGCCTAGCTGATTGCCACAGGGAGGCGGTGGGGCATTACTTCATAAAATTCCTACTGTCTGTAAAAGGAAACTTAACACTTTCTACACTGTCTATGATAGTCCACCAGTGGTGCCTTTATATTAATTAAACAAGTCACAATTGGCAATAGTAGAATGGTATCATTACTCTGATTAGAATCATGGGACAGCCCAGCTTTGGTCTGGAACTGACTTACATGAGCTCGTTGTTCCTGATGATTTTGACTGCCACCTCCTGGCTAGCTCTTGCCATGTCTCTGGCACGTACAACATTACTGAAAACTCCTTGACCAGTGTAACCATATACACTGTAACGCTTATCCAGAACTTCCCCAATATTTACTCCTGGAAAAAAAAGAACATTTACAATGGTTATAGCTTAAACAGTAACATTACATGAAAGCAAGGCAAGAGAATCTTTCCTCAGATGACCAAGGAATATTTATAGTTATCAAATTCAGGGATCTACAAATTTACCTATTATCTAACTCAAAGCCCTCTGTGGAATATTAGAATTACTTGTCCTGTAATTAGTCTGCCTCTTTCCCATATTAGGTCCACCAGTGTCATATTTGCCAAAGTAATAAATTCCTACATTTTAAATTTTCTCCCTTTTTAGGAAGCACCTCATAAATTGATGTCAGTGTTAGATCCAGGCTGAATCATGTACTATACCAGGGAAATAAATACAAATTCCTGCTATTTGTTACAGTGTATTTCCAACAAACATACAAAATACAAACATTTAATCACATTCACATGGTATTTCAGCATAGGTTGATTAAACCAAATATTGCAGCCATCGATAACGTGGCTTACTGAAGTGATTGGTGAGGTCTTAGTCAGTTTAATCCAAGACCTATAAATCTGTTCCACATCCTTGATATCATTTGCAGCAGAGACTTGTACAACTTTAGAGCTTCGATGCTCATTACCATGCATGGTCAAATTTGGATTTGTGCCACAGAGAAGTCACCATGGACTCTTATGTGCCTCCTGGAGGCCAGCCTATTGGAGAGCTGAATATAGGAAGAGAAAAATAGTAAGATCAACAACAGCTTAGAGCAATTCCTCTCACTATCCCCACCCTTGCCCCAAGACAAAGAATATTATTACTGTCTCTTCTCTATTGCATCTACTAAGGCAAATAAATACAGACAAATGTTCATTTGCTCACAGGAAGCTTTCTGCTGCTAAGGATTGGTGCTGAAACACAAGGACGAACCGTATGGAGAATGCAGCAAATGCACCTGCTGGTCAGTCAATCGTCCAGCGGATCGATGGCACAAATGTAGCAGTGTGCATGTGCGCACTGGCCAGCCGATCGCTCGGCAGAGCAACAACACCCTCTGATGTGCGCAACTTCACTTATGGGACTTTGGGGAGTTGCACGCTTCTAGGTCTCTGCAGACCTTCTCGTGGATCTACAATTACAAGTTGCTCAGTTTCTGTATTTTGATTAATATGAATCAGTAAAGATGTTTATTCTACTACACCTTCATCATTCTTGTGCTGTGCACACGCCACAATTGACGACGAGGATCAAAACATGAATGGCCTCCCTACTTCAAGCACCCAATCCATTTCGGGCTACAACTATGGCAAACTCAACACCAGAAACCTGGCTACAATGGAAGAAAACCTTCCAGGACTACACTGAACTTCTACCAGTTTTAACACCAATGGTGGAGCTGGAGGAAGCTATTCAAGCTGCTTCACATGCTTTGGAGAACTTGGGCAAAAATACTTTGATGCTCTGCATTTACAGAATAAACCTGAATTGGCCAGCGCGTTTCAGGCTTTAGACAATGTTTGGGGGACACAAGATAATGTCTTTACAATATGCTTCAGGTTCTCACCCCCAATGAGAATGTTGATGATTTCATCACAAGATTAACTCTGGCTGTGCAGGAATGCAAATACAAAGACATCCAACCGAACAAATTCGAAGAAGCAATGCTTATCTAAGCATTGATTATCAGAGTCTATGATGAGATTACACGTGAGAACCTCCTGTCCGAAAAGCATGACTTGTCCTGGAAGAAAGCATGCTCCACAGCTCATCACAGGGAGGCAGTCGAGAGAGACCTTACACAGATTCAACTGACCTCAGCACCACTTATTCAGGCAGTTCTGGAGCAAGAGCCTCCTCCTGAAAATGTCAATGTTTGCCAGCATTTGCAGACCCACAGCTTCCAGTCAAAACCACGTCAGCCTTCACAGAGATGCCATCACTGTGGTGAAAGTCATGTACAGGGGTCTAAAATCATCTGCCGGTTCTGTCAGAAGGGAGGGCACCTCGAGAAATGTGCTTCCCAAAGCAACGCGCCACGGGAAAGCAACAGAATTCGACCATCAACTCCATGCAAGGAGACGTCCACTGCGAAGAAATGGACACTATCTTCCAAACCCATGAACTGGGCAATCAAAACCAGCCTCCGTACTTGGTTATGCTTAGAGCAGACAAGCAGCCTGTGAAATTTGAGCTATCACTTTGGTATGCGAATCACCTTTGCACTAGATTCCAAAACGACAACCTCCAAGCTCGGTGTTCTGCAGCTACACAGGAGATAGCGTCAATTTATGTGGCGTATTCACAGCAGAAGTGATCCACCACGAAAACCTATTCCACTTACCAGTGCACGTTGTCGGGGAGGCCAGTGGCCTAATTTGCTGGGCAGAAACTGAATTCAAAACATTCCATCAGTGCTATCCTACATCAATCGTATCAGGGGAAGCCCTGCATTGAATACTCTACTATGAAAGCACCAGCGTGTATTCCAAGCGGGGCCTTTGGGTCAATACCACGGTCTGGTGGCCAAGTTCAAATTTAAGGAGAACTGCCAGCCGAAGTATTGGTATTGGTTTATTATTGTCACTTGTACCGAGGTACAGTGAAAAGCTGGTCTTACAAACCGATCATACAGGTCAATTCACTACACAGTGCAGTTACATTGAGTTAGTACAGAGTGCATTGATGTAGTACAGTTTAAAAAAAACAATAACAGTATAAAGTGTCCCAGCTACAGAGAAAGTGCAGTGCAATAAAAGGTGCAAGGTCACAACAAGGTAGATCATGGGCTGTAAATTCCCAGGAGTCTGAGAGGACATTACACTTCTTCAAGAAGGCTTTGAGCACATCTTACTATTTCTCTGTCCAGCCAATAATCTCCTACTATAACAGAACTTGGAATCGAGTGTCTGTTTTGGGAATCTGATGTTGTTGGGCATATGAACAATTGGACTTGCTTGATGTAGCTGACTGAGTGGAACTAGGACTTCAGTGATGGAGATACTGACCTGGGAGTGGAATGTTTATTCATTCGTCCTTCCAGTGAATTTGGAGAACTCTACAAAGGCAGCAGTTGAGGTATTTTTCTAGAAATTATACATGGTTTACAATAAATACATATTCCTTTATACCCAAAACACAACAGGAAATGTGATCCAATGTGGATTAGAAAATAATATTAAAGCAAAGGGCTTATAAAGTTGCCAGAACAAGTAACAAGCCTTGGAATTCTACATTTTAAAAAATTCAACAAAAGATCACAAAGAAATTGTTAAAGAAAAAAAATAGAATATGGGAGTAAACTAGCGATGAACATAGAGAGACTTTCCACAGGTAGTGAGAGCAAATGTGGGTCCCTTCCACATGGAAATGACAGTTCTTGTAATAGGGAATAAGGAAATGGCAGAGAAATTAAACAGTTTCTTTGTGTCTGTCCTCACAGAAAGCACAAAAATCTTCCAGAAATACCAGAGGATCTAGGATCCAACACAAACAAGAACGTAAAAGAAATATTGCTAGAGAGATTAATGAGACTGAAAATTGCTAAATCTCAAAGACCTGATGATCTGCAGACCAGAGTTTTGAAATGGCTGTGGAAACAGTGGGTGTTGTCATGGTTCCTGTAGATTGTAGTGTAAAACATGTGACCCCACTAATAAAAAAAGTAAAATTGGGACCAATAGACCACTCAGTCTGAAATCAGAAAAATACTGGAATCTATAAAAGTTAGAAAATAATATGATTGAACTCAGTCAACACAATTTATGAAAGGGAAATTGTGTGTGACTAACCTATTGAATTCTTTAATAATGTATCAAACTGAGTAAATGAAAAGAATCAGTGCTTTCTGTGAATCTGAATTTTCAAAGGCTTCCAGTAAGTTCCCATGCAGGTCTTTGAACAAAGGTGGAACAGATGGAATAGAGTGTAATATCCTACTGTGAATTGGTTAACAGATAAAGATTAGGAATGAACAAGTCCTTCTCGGGTCAGCAGGTTAACTGGTATTGTTACTACAGAGACTGGTGCTTGTGCCTAACTATTGATAATATATTTCAAATGATTAGGCTCAGGATTCAATGTAACAATTCCAAGTTTGCTAACAATACAAAAACTAACTGTGAATGTGAGTAGTGATGGGGATGCAAAGCTATAAGAGGATATAGACAAGCTGAATGAGTGGCAAATGAAGGACAATGTGGAAACTTTAACTTCAGTAGGGGAAAAAACCCAGAAATGTTGATTATTTTTAAAATAGTGACAGGTAGGTGTTAACGTTCAAAGATAAGGGTGTCCTTGTATGTTGGTCACCGACAGCTAACATGCAGGTGCAACAAGCAGTTAGGAAGGCAAATATTTTGGCTTTCAATGAGATAATTTGAAAATTAAAGATTATTGCAGACTTTGGTGAGACCACACCTGAAGTATTGTGCATAATTTTGATCTCCATGGGTACAAAAAAAATTATATACTTGCTATAGAGTGTAATGAATAGGTCTGTCAGAAGGGATGAAATTGAGTAGTCTAGGCCTATATTCTCTTAAGAGAAGTGACCTCAATAAAACTTACAGAATTCTGATGACTCAACAGGGCAGTTACTCGGAAGATATTTTCCCCTGGATGCAGAATCTGGAACTGTGGGCCAAAGTCCCCAGATAAGGGGTTGCCATTTTGGACTGAAATGAAGAGGAACTTCTTCACTGAAAACCAAGAATCTTTGGAATTCTGGGCTGTGGAGGGCTATGGAAGTTCAGTCATTGACTTCCTTTAAAACCATGAGAAATTAAGGCATATTCTGACTAAATATCCAATCTATCAATATGAATTTTCACGGTTGCCCTCCACCCCTGCCAATAGAACTCGCTGTTATCTGTAAGTAACTTTACCCACGTGTTCCATTTTCTATCCTCACCCTCCAAAATTCTGTGCATCTTGCTGTCCCACTCAGGAGTCACTGTTGTGCTCATTCACAACTTAGCAGCCTCAATTTTGAATTCCTTATTCTTCTTTTCAAATACTTCTACGTTCTTGCATTTATTTCTCTAGCCTTATCCAGCCACTCTAGATTTCCACACTTGACTAATTCTGGTGTCTTATACATTAAGTTATTTATTGGTATTGGTTTATTATCATCACTTGTACTGAGGTACAGTGAAAAACTTGTCTTGCATATTGCTCGTACATGTCAATTCATTACACAGTGCAGTTACATTGCATTAGTACAGAGTCCATTGATGTATTACAGGTAAAAACAATAACAGTACAGAGTAAAGTGTCACAGCTACAGAGAAAGTGCAGTGCAATAAGGTAGCTTGTGAGGTCATAGTCCATCTCATTTAAGGGCAACTCAACTTCTGGTGCCTACATGTAAGGGTTTGGACAGTGAATACTGACAGATGTTTTGACATGGTTCCACAGATAGATGGTATTCCTGGATGTATCTCACATCCACAAAAACTTTCTGAACCAGAATCAGATTATCACTGACATATAACAGTACAAAGACATAATCTATAAATTACCAATAATTCAGGTTTTACATCATGAGGTCAACAGGATATATCCATTTCTTTATTATTAGTAATTGAGTTTACAACTGAAGACAGTATGACTTCTGGCCTCTACCAGAATCATGTAAAAGTAAATGTTACTGCTGGAAATATGAAACATTGATAAAGAGAGGAAACTAGAATAATGCATTTTAAATAACAGATAGGACCAATTGAGATGAACAGTCTGAGCAAGTTTTAAGCCCAAAACTAACTCCATTCCTTCTGCAGATGCTGCTTAATCCATTCAGTGTTTCCAGCATTTTTGGCTTTGCATATAAATATCATCCAAGGCATAGCACATTATTTTATTGAAATAAAAAGTCCACAACAATTTTTACACTATTCCCTACCCTAATCCATTTTATTCTCCCAATATGCCCATCAACTCTTCCTTCACTCACCATATTCTCCAGTTGTCTTTCCCTGGCAAATACTTGGTCATTCAACCAAATACTTTTGTCAGTCAACACCATGTGCTAGGATACATTCTTTTCCTCATTTTTTTCTGGAAAAAATGAAATCGCCCATATAGCTTTCACTTCATCTTGCCAGTGCTTTCTTTTACACATCATTTATGGATGTGCATACATAAACATAGCTTGCATTCATAAAATACATTACCATATTTTTGTTTGCTTGGACACTTTAAAAATTGAATCAAAATTTTGCCAATCCCTCCCCCCCCACCTAATTCCCATGACCATGTATGTTGCTCGTATAGCTGCCAAAACAAAATTAAAAACCCACAAGGCCCAAGGCCACATACAAATGTTTCTCATCATAGAATAAAGTACACATCTGCTAATTTATAAAATTAACATGTTCATTCCCAGAAACAATATGAATAAAATTTATTGGATTGCATCAATGAAATGCAAGACTAATTTTTCAATGTTGACACAATAACAAATTTATTACAGAGAAATTGCCTTTTATATATGCTAAAGGCCATTATGCTTTAATGTACATTAAATGAAGACTTCATGTCATTTCACTTCTGATAGCATCATTTGCCTTTTACAATGCAGGAATCAGGGCAAGATCATTGAAATTTTAAACCAAACATGTATTAAAAAAAATTGCATTTTAGTTTGTTTGTTACATCACCCAGTGATGTTTTTGCCATTAGGAAATCAGTAAAAAGGAAATATAAGAATTGAAAATTTACATTTCTCAACATCCCAAGACTGCTTTGGTGTTTTAGTTCAAATATCACTGCAATACCTTAGAAGCAATTCCTTCTTAGAAATAACCCCCTTTGGCCCAAATCACAATATGTTGTAATTCACATTACATACACTTTATCTCATTTTATTTCTGATAGTGAGAATGTGAATGAATAGAGTAAAATATGAAGACATATAAGACAGAATTTAGATATTTTTCATTTTAATATTGCAATAGCTTAATTAACTAAAGTTTAGTTCTTCTTCAAGGGCAATGATATGAATTACTTCTGTATATCATATACTAATGTCATCAAATCTTTTAAGTTTGTTTGCAGCACTCGTTTCTGCAATGAAATCCCTTTGGAAATCTCAGCTAACAAGGTCATATTACTGACATATGCCAGAGATGATAACAGCACAACAGCAGGCAGGGCATCTCAAATCAATTCCTCACCGCAGTTAGAGTAAAAAGATTAAATTATGTATCTCAACTTACATAAACTTGTGATGTAATAGATCATTAATATACAAACACTGCCTGCACAAGAAAATTAATCTTGTTTTAATCATGGTTGAATTAATCTATTAAAATCCTCCCAATTACAATCGATACTGATGGTCCTTGATTTGTTACTTCAGTCACTGTAGAGATACAGAAGTGTGGAGTCACACAAAGTCAATGATTCCAGAGGTTGGCACCAGCATTGTAACTGATATCTGCACGAGGGAATAGTAATGAACATTTTGCAGTGGGCATATTGCATAGTTTGATGTCTCTTAGCAAATATTGCAGGTAGAAATAAAAGACCTCAAGCACCATTTGAAAAATGGCACTTGTGTCCCAGTTAACCTTCCTCCCTTAACCAATAGCAGAAATCCATTTAATGGATAATCATCTCACCATATTGTTATCAATGGCAGAGTTCCCATGTTTGCCTATATAAATATCAAAACATTTCTCCTGGTAATAGTAACCCTCATTGAATATACAACAATTGGGTGGAAAAATCCTTAGAAAATTAGTATAACTTTGAGCTTGATAGCCTACTAACAGATGATTTTCATATGCTGTTGAATTTCTCAAAAAAAGTGTAAAGGAATCTGAACATGTTTTTCCTCCCCCCATTTACAGACATTTGATAAATAATTCAGATTCTATGAAAAGTCATTTATGTCATATGACACACCCGTTCAGCTTGTCTAATCTAGTTGTCCCATTACCACACCCAGAGGTACCTCCATAAATTTGATGAGACTTTCAGTAAATGAATGTGCTGCAGAATCAGGAGACAATGCTTTTTACTTTTTAAAACAGATACTACTAGCCCTAGTTTGGCAATCCAATGGTCTGGTAACACTAAATACATAAACTATACATACATCAGTCTCATGTGAAATCTATATCCTTCTTACCTTAAGACCATTGGAAATAATCAAGTCATCCTTAACAAGTATTCTTATTCAAAAGCTTTATTAAACACAATGAAAATAACATCTCGTACAAAACTGAGCAAGTTTGTCTGCAAGATAATATGCAGATAGTATCTGAGAACAGGGTTATTAAATATGGGATTTCTATTTTTAAATAGAGCAAATATAAGACAGTTGTAAACCAGTCACTGAAAAAGTCAAAATTTCATGAGATCAGTCATGTTATAATAGAGCACACATTCAACCATTTAGATTCCATAAGTTTTCATATATTTTATCTTTTGGAGGCCCTATAACCTAAAGTGCACTCACTATTTTAACAATAATTTGAAAAACAGTGTGCTTGTAAAACTGTTTGTTGAACTTGAAGAATAACTAATAACAGCAGCAGAAGTGGCATTGCACCACTAGTAATTCTTAACAGTAGCATAGAGCAAATCGGAGCATGCTTAAGTTACATATTTGCAGATAAACAGAAAGAAGAGGCTTTGCTCTCTTAAGGTGTTGACTTTCACTTGGGTACAACAGCTGTTCTGATGCATTGCCCAGTTGGCCATTCATCATCAACCCTGGACAGTCAATCATCTATTCTTAGACTTTCTAGTTGCTATGAAATGATCGCTACCCAAAACAAAATTTCAAAGGAACCACTATTTTCACTAAATTTCTGGGATATCATTAGGGTGCATTTAACCATTGGTAAATTCTGCCCCGATTGTAGAAGCTCAGTTTTGGTTCTCTGTATTTGTTCAAGTTATCTTTTAGGACTAACTTGCATTTCAGGGATATGTTTGTTTTGTTGTTTAGTTATAACAGAATAATAAACAAATGCGGCAGATTACAAAAGCATTTCTACAACCTCTCGAAGCAAAGAGCATCATAGGAATGGGAAAGACAAGACCCATCGAGCCCTAGAAATGTCATCTATTCATGCACTCCCACATATGAAGGATAATGGGGCACCACAACAACTCAAAAAAATGAAAGCTAGGAATAAAAGATACCAAATGAAATTTCATTATTACTTTACAGTGAAAATGCATTTCACAAGTTCAAACAGATATTACAGTTGCATCATTGGTCAATTACCATTTGTTTTTAACATTGCAGCTTGGATGAACAATGTATCACTATTCTTAGTCAATCAAGGCATTAAAGATTGTGATGGTACACATTCAAGGTGGGCTGCATATAGATCCAAGAGAAAGGAGTTTCCTAACTCAGATACAAGGAAATGGCTTGCTAAATATGAGCAAATATTTAAAAGTGCAGAGGTTGTTTAGTGAGAACAGAAGGTGTCAGCAAGGTAGTTTATGGGCAGCTCAATTAACATGGCCTGTCCATTAAAGACTAGAATTTTATCCAACTTGTAGATCTTGGTTTGTAATAACCATGTAGGAATTACCAAGTTCAGCTTTTGTTTGAGTAGGGTGAACAATTATAGAGTTTGTTAGACTCAATTAACACTGCCAAGAGAAGCTTTAAGATGGACTCAAAAAAGATACAGCTGCTGGTCCTGGTGGATTAAACCTAACAAAGGTTAAGAAGATTGAAATGGATATTTTAGTGCAGTTTTATTCTTTTTGGATATGGTACAGGAGAACCCTGAACAATAAAGCAAGAATATAATCCTTACACCAAATCTGACAAACTGATCAAAATGCAAGTGAGAAATATTTGGTGGCCTTTTTCCAGTCAGCTCCATTTTACTTAGGATTTTCACTAAGATACTCACTAGAATAGATTAAAGTGACCTTATCATCTAAGGGGCTTTCTAGCAGCTAACCTGGGCTGCAATCAAAATAATTTATTGCAGGGAGCCAAAAAGAATCCCAAGACTCTGGCAAAACTGAGGTTAATGGAAATACAAACTGAATTTGCTTGACTCAGTTGGTTAATGAGGCTGTGATTTTAGAAGGTTGAGGTGATATTAATCACGTGTGATATCCTTTTTAAATGGATTTCGCAACTATTATGTGTGGCACTAAGATTAAAAGGGGTAGTGCAAGAAAGGTTATGGTCGAAGAGTTAGAAGAGACAAGAATCCCAATTTAGGGGTGAAGAAAAGATTTGAGGTGTAAGGGTGAGTATACAAGGACCCAGAGAGTCTATTTAAGAAAAAAAAAACAAGGGTGTTGGCTGGACAGCTTTGTTGATTTACCCTATGCTTGCAATACTGTTGGACATGAATAATAAAAGCTCCATTGTATGGCAATTAATAAGCAATTTGTTTACCTTCTATCCATCTCTATTTTAATAGAATTACAACAAATGAGGGCATGGAAGTGAAGACCAAACCCATTCTTATCAGAAAGGTGAAGCAGGACAACCCATTCTTCTGTATTTTATGTACATTAGATAAGAAGTGCTACTCATACAATGGGTAAAAGTTATTCCTCATTGGCCTTTGCTGATGACATTGCTCCCATGAGCATTTCTCAGAAAGATGTGATCAAAAATTTGAAGATCATTGAGATATTGTATATAAATGGGTTTCAAAATTAAAGAACATGGCCTGTTTTTATATGACTTTAAAAATAAGAACTTTATATTTAGTGAAATCAAAAAATATTATTCCACCAAATTGGATTTTATTGCCTCTCAGTCCTTCAAGAAACTTTTACATGCCATGGTGGCCCCCTGGTTTGGCTGTAGAGATTGTTGGGATGAAGAACAATTTATGATTCTGCATTTTCAGAATACCACTGTTGATGCTGTTGGGCAAGTATTGGATCTTCTTAACAGATTCCTCATAATCTCATCTAAATTTCTGTAAAGTATTTTTGATACCTCATACATTCAAAATAATAAACAAAGAATCATAAATACTAAAAAATGTGCAATTTCTGTACTGGTTTCAGCTGAACTTTAAGCTCATTAATTATCCATATACACCGCAGATACATATAACCATTTATTTTTCCCTACCCTTTTAAATGCAGTAACTACATCCCCAGAATTCTTGGGATGCTTTTTAAGTTGCAAACCACACACATTTTTTCTGTCCAGGTTTGAAAATCAGAGTGAACTCTTAACTTATAAAAGGGCTCTACATCAGAGATAATTGTCAGAAATGCCTTTCCTGTTATTTACAAAGCATACAAATCATTATTATACCAGGCCAAAGCCTTCAGTGTGATTTTTGAAAAATCTAATTAATGTGTAATTCAACATTAAAACTATTAAAGAATCCATCATAAAATACCAGCAATAAAGACCAATTTTGCTTTAAAAAGGTCTTCTTTGCTCCTAACGTGAAATATCAATAATATGAGCCCAAAATCTTCAAGGACACATGATACACTTTCCATGCTCCTCATTACCTCTTGTTACATTTTATGGACTTGCTATTTTCATCTATGGCAAAGGAGAACCAAGTAGAAGTAATATTTATATAACAGTTACACAAGGTACAAGTTGTTAACTTTACACAATGGTGATAAAATTATATGGTCTACCAAAAAAAATGCTCAATTGTTCCAAAATCTGTTCTAATCTGAGTACACTTGAAAGTAGATTGCTTCTGGAATGTTAATAAAAACAGAAATAATGTTGGAAATATTCAGCAGAACAAGCAATATCCATGGAAAAAGCAGTTAACACTTCAAATCAATG